>CM065594.1:121747673-121774779 GCA_033119425.1 Bufotes viridis
ATATGTCCCTCTGATAGTGCAAGTTGTTATGACGCCAGTAGCATTGAAGCAACAAGGACATGAAGTCCCCTTTAACCCCTTAAGGACCGGAGGTTTTTTACTTTTTGAGTTTTCGTTTTGCGCTCAGTGCCTTCCCAGAGCCATAACTTTTTTATTTTTCGGTTCACATAGCCATATGAGGGCTTGTTTTTTGCAGGACAAGTTGTACTTTCCAATGCCACCATTTAATATTGCATATGATGTAGTGGGAAGCGGGGAAAAAATTCCAAATAGGGTGAAATTGCAAAAAAAAGCAATTCCACCACAGTTTTGCGGCTTTTTAAATTCCGACGTTCAATGTGCGATAAAACTGACTGGTTAATTTTACTCTACAGGTCAGTACGAATCCGGCGATACCCTATATGTATAGGTTTTCTTGCGTTTTGATAGTGAAAAAAAAAATTCAAAAGTGGGAAAAAATCTGTTTTACTTTTTGTCACCATGTTTTGACCCCTATAACTTTTTTGTAATTATATGTACAGAGCTTTATGGGGGCTCATTTTATGCGTCATAATCTTATCTTTTTATTGATACCATTTTGGGGTGTGTATGACTTTCTGATCACCTTTTATGTAATTTTTTGTGGAAATTGAAGCGACCAAAAATGGCGAATCCGCCATTTGGACGCTTTTTCCGTTTTGCTGTTTGACGTATGGGGAATATTTTTTTATATTTTTATACTATGGGCGTTTTTGCACATTGCGACATCCATGATGTGTATTTTTTAAAAATTTTTAGTTTTTTAATTTTATTTTAGCAAAAGGGGGGTGATTTGAACTTTTATGTTTTTTATTTTTATTTTTATTTTTTAACTTTTCATTTTTTATTTTTTTTACACTTTTATATAGTTCCCATAGGGAACTATAACTTACAATCATCTGATTGTGATTTTCATACATTCCAATGCAATAGCATTGGAATATATGAAAAAATTGCATATTTCCTATGAAGCCTATTACAGGCAAGGCTCCATAGGAAATACTATACAGCAGACGCTTGTCTAGACGCTTGTCTAGTTGAAGGTTCCCGTCACATCGGACTCGGGAGACTCCCTGAAGCTTATGCCGACGCGTCATAATCATTGACTGTTTGACGGTGAAGTAAGTGTTATTTCTGCTGAAGTGCTATTCTTATATATGCTGACCTCATATAAGTGCTATATGCTATTTTTGAGTTTAATATTCTAATTTTTATATATGCAAGCTTTTACATACTGAATAAATTACTTATTCTTTATGTGTCTGGTTTTTATTGTCATTTAACTATTCCCGAACTGTAAGCAAAACACATGGGAATACCTTTGTGTTAGAATAAAAAACAAGAACACCGAACCCGGACTTCAGTAAAAAGGTCCGGGTTCAAGTCCGGATGCAGAAAATCATGAAGTTCAGTACGAACCTGAACTTTATAGTTTGGGTTCACTCAACTCTAGTTATTTGGTTATTTATGAGTTCTTATTTTGGTATGGCACAGTTTGCAAATTACAATTCTTTTATCGTCCGCACTTTCCTCAAAAAAGCGCCAGACTGTGGAACACCTATACCTTGGCAAGGGAGATTTCTGCAAGGGGGAACAGTTGCGGGCCTGTGCGGTGAGCCAGACCGACAGGGGAATTGTATGTAGACCGAGGTGAATACAGTTCTGGTTACTCACGGTTATGTCGTCCCTGGGCAGGCTTGCATAAGTGATAAGGAGAACAACGGCACAACGATTTTCTGGGGCACGCTCTGATAAGGAACACAGGCCAGATGGTGGTTCGAGGTGCCCTTGGTGGTCTGTAATAATGTGCCTATGGTGCCTATGATTGTCGTGACGCCAGTACCTTTTGTGGTGGTACAACCATTTATAGTAGTAGTAATTGAGGAGTTGGAAACTGAGACAGAAGTGAAATCCAACTTATGACTTTTACTAAATGTTGCTCCTGGTAACAGTTACATCCAAGTATAAAACAGTCTCTATTACATCCAGATATGAAATACAGTCTCTCATGCATACAAGGGTAGGGAAATGTAAGTCCTCAAGATTAACAGGCTCTTTGTCTTCTATATATATGAAAGCTACTGCTTCAGACTAGGCTTTTGAAAGTATAAAAAGTCTTAGGCTGGTAACAACTCTTGCCTTATTTTAACCTTGATTAAAGGTGGTTTTCAGAATCCTTGAACCTCTATTTCCAGTGCTTTTCTGACAGTTGGCCTGACTGTCCTCAGGATTTAAACTGGAGGTGTGGATGCCAGAAGCAAAGTCCTACACCTAATTGCAAAGGTGTCTGGGAAGCCTTTGAGTATGGCCATTATGCTATCCTTTGACTTGTCCATTCTCTGTAAACTAGCACTGCCCAGATGGCCACCACCTGCTGGTGAAACAGGCACATTACACTTGAACAGTAATTTGCAAGGAAATAGATACACACACTATGTAGGAAATGGTAATAAATATAAATGATGACACAGGATCAACCATTATAGATAGTGGGGGCCCAAAAGAGGTGGTAATGCCACTCTGGGGTATTACACATCTGGAAGCAAGTGCGGATGCAATGCGTTTTTCACTCATGGTTGCCAAGAAATGTTGTTTGTAAACCTTCAGTTTTTTATCACGCGCGTAAAAACGCATCAACACGCATTGCACCCGCACGGAAACAACTGAACGCAATCGCAGACAAAATGGACTGAGCTTGCTTGCAAAATGGTGCGAGTTTCAATGAACACATCCGGACCTAATCCCGATGGAAATCACTGACCAAAACACTGATGTGTGAATGAGGCTTTATGGAGAGACATTAGGACAGGTTTTGTGCCTTAGGGCTCATGCACATGAAGGTATTTTTTTTCCCGTGTCCATTAATTTTTTTTATCACTTTTCATCAAAGCTGACCACTTTTTGGCCCAGAAAAATAATTAATAGAAAACACACTGAAGTGGCTAAAGAGCCACAAACATTCTGTTTTAGACCTAATATTAAAATATAACTTTTATTTTCAACTCACTAAAATTCTTTCTTTTTTCTATATAAACCCACAAAACATTAAAAATGACTGGGCTTTAAGGCAAATTACCAAAGTTTTTCTATCAAGTAGCAAGACTCATAAGTTTTATTCCAGTGTGACCTTTCAGTGTGATTTATATTTTTCAGTTTGATATTTTTCAGTTTGATGTTATATTGTCATTTTATGTATCAAAAGGTTTATTAAATACTTGCGTTGGTATCATGTGTTTACAAAAAATGCAGTCTCCACATGGAAATGAGCCCTTCAAATTTAGCCATGTTGCTCTGTCTTTTTCCTTACTTGCTTGGGAGTGGCTGTGCACCAGAATTTCTTTAAGGTTCCTACCTCTCCTATAGGTAATACTTGCAAATTTGGGGATAACCTGCTGGATGTCCTTGTCTGTTTTCAGAATGTGCCAGTGGCGTCTAAGTATTCTGTTTATCTCTTCATGTGAGATATCATAGGTCCCTATACACCATATGACTTTATCCTTTACTTCTTTTCTCCTATTATTTGTAAGGAGTGTCTGTCTTTCCGTATTTTTTGCTTTTTTATATGCTCGGTGTAAGTATTTTTTAGAGTAACCTCGTTCCAGGAATCTTTGGTATAGGAGGCTACTTTCCTGTTCAAACGCTTCTTCTGTAGAGCAGTTTTGTCTAGCTCGTATATATTGGCCTACTGGGATTCTTCTTTTCAGAGGTTGTGGGTGGAAACTTTTCCATTGTAGGAAATTGTTTGTGGAGGTTTGTTTCCTATGTTTGTTTCCTATGTATTTCTGTTTCTACACTGCCGTCAGGGTGCAATGAGATCCTTAAGTCAAAAAAATTTAGGCTTG
The DNA here is from genome assembly GCA_033119425.1 of Bufotes viridis. Lineage (NCBI taxonomy): Eukaryota > Metazoa > Chordata > Amphibia > Anura > Bufonidae > Bufotes > Bufotes viridis. Next base: position 121,751,534 of record CM065594.1, read on the forward strand.
TCTTTTGTATTTCAGCTGTAAATTCAGCATGTATAAACTCAAAAAATAATTTCTCTATGTTGTCCCATAATATAAGGATATCATCCATATATCTTCCCCAGAATAATACGTGCTCAGTGTATTTATGAGAAAGTTTCTATGAAAACTATAACATTTTCCCGCCAACCTAAAAATAAATTTGCAAAACTCGGTGCACAAATCGTCCCCATCGCGGTTCCACATATCTATAAATAATATTTCCCATTAAATGTAAAATAGTTGTGTGTGAGCAAAAAAGTGTTAAAATAAATTTAATGTGTTCATAATATTGTGTTCCCTTTGTGTTCAGAAATATTTCTGTCGCCTGTATACCCAATTCGTGTTGGATGCAGGTATACAGTGCCTCCACATACTTGCAATCATTGTATTTTCATTGACTCGGATCTCCTGCAGTCTGACGACAGTGTCTTTTGTGTCTTTCAAATAGGATGGTAATGATTTCACAAATGGAGAGATCATTTCATCCACATATTCACTGATCCCCTTACATAGGCTCTGGTTCCCGGATACAATCGGTCTTCCCGGGATTGGTCCTCTTTCTTTATGTTCCTTTGGTATTGCATAAAACGTAGCTATTGTTAGGTGAGGTTTAAATAATACATTAAACTCTTCTTTTGTGATCAGTTTTTGTTCTTTGTCTACCTTGAGGATTCCTTTCAATTCTGCTACATATTTTTCTGTTGGGTTATTTTCTAGTTGTTTATATCATCTTCCAATAATGACATTACTTTTTTCTCATAATATTCATTCTCAAGTAAAACGATATTTCCTCCTTTATCTGAGGGCTTTATAATCAGGTTTTCGCCTTTCACTAGATCCTGCATAGCTGTTTTCTCTTCCTGGGTGAGGTTACATGCTACATCACTCTTTTTAGCTTTTATTTTTTTCAGATAACTGGTCATCAGGTCCACAAATGTTTTTATATTTCCATATTTTCAAAATAGTGGGGTAAACTTTGATTTTGGGGTCATGGAGCTATATGGGGGGTCTGGGATCAACCTCTCGCCTCTACTTTCCTTATTGAGCTGTTCCAATATTTATAAAAAATGTTGAGAAAAATAGTTAAATATAAAAAATATCATTAATTGAAGTATGGAAATAGAATAGGATAAGAAATAAAGAAATGCCCTGAAATTTGCAGAAATATGAAAAGTCTGGAGACAGTAAAATAACAAAAAATTGGGGGACTTACATATCCCCCAAAAATGGGAAAAAATCCCAGGAATATAGGATGTATAGATATAAAGATAAGTGCAGATAAAGTACTCCCAAAAGTCTCAAAGTCAATAGTCAAACGCAGGAACAATTATAGGATGTTTTGAGAACTAAGTCCTTAGACATGCGCAAAAGGAGGAAAAAACTGGTTTAGTTATAAAGTACTGAGACATGCGCAGTGGGAAATGATAACTGAAATAGGATCAAACAGGAAAGACATGCGCACAAGCAAAAAAGAAAAAAACAGAATCAAGCACAAAGTGCTGGGACATGCGCAATCAAAGACAGAAATCAAAACAGGACCAAACACTAAAGACATGCGCAGATGAAACTAAGGAAAAAGAAACTACAAACAGTGATGACATGCGCAATGGAGAAAGGGCGCAAGAAGTTGCCTAAGTCAATAGACATGCGCAGAGAAAAGAAATAAAAACATCAGGGGAACTCTAAGTCCCCAGACATGCGCAGATTTGAGTACAATATGCAAATCAAGGAATGACGGACCAATATGGAACATCCTATGAGAACAAAGGTAAGAAGGGGAAGAAACATAAGACTAATCTAATAAAGAACCTCAGTGGTCAAGCCTATAACACGCCCCAAAAGAGTGAGGAGACCATAGTTAATAAATTGCCGGTATTTACAGCGCGCGCACATACTGCCATAGCCCCTTAAGGCGCCGGTTGCTCGGCGAAACATGTCGGGTGGCAGCGCTTGCTATATTTTAATTACAGTCATTAGCCCGTAAATTTACAAACCAACTGAAACACGAAAGTAACGTGTGGGTTAACCATCTCCTCTGAAAAGTGACAGCGCGCAGCCACAAAGAGGAGATATCCTGCCATTACATATGCATAGCAGGTTTAGGGAAAAGGAATATAGGGATGAGGTAGATGGGCTAGTCGACTTGATAGTTTTAATGTTAAGCTCCTTAATACTATATAGAACTTTTTGGAAATATTACTTTAATCCTAGGAACTTCTTCCTGGCTTCAAGCTTACTTACGTAGCTTGGCTTTAGGCAATGCAAGCCCAGGAGGGGACAGGCAACCATTAGTGATGAGCGATCATGCTCGGCCGAGTACCAGGTTGGCTCGAGCATCACTAAGCTTGGTCCATAGCGGTACTCGGCCGAGTACCACATGTGCTCGAGCGAAATGCTCGAGTCTCCTCCCCACACGTTTGGCGCCTGCTAAGCAGCCAGTCAACATGCAGGTAAGTAATGCCCTTCAGTGTAATGCCGCAGCCATGTTAGCTACTGGCATTACACTGATTGGCTGGCCGGAACGCGTCATCGGGTGCTATATAGCACCCGATGACACGTGTTCGGCTCAGTCAGCATCAGGGAGAGCAGAGAGTAGGCAGGGAGAGATAGTGTGTGAAGAGAAATTTAACAGATTTTATTAGAAACAAGATTTGCAAAGACCCAAAAGTCCTTTTAAGGACTAGAGTGTGTGTGTTTGAGAGCAGTAATATATTTTTAGTACCTGCGCTCAATTGATCAGTCTCAGGGACAACCGTGCTGAGGAAGTGCAGGGATAAAAATCGCTGTTTTAACAACTACCTAAAGCTTTTCATGCAACCAATAATCCTTTTAAAGGCTAGTGTGTGTGTTTCACAGCAGAAATATATTTTTCTTTAATACCTATTAGTGATATATACTGTACATCATCAGCAGACTGTGTATTTTTGCAAATTTAACTAATCAGCGGCACATTTATTGTCAATAGTGTGTGTGTTTTATCCACATCCGTGACATATACAGTCCTCCATCCGCAAACTATGGTTTTTGGGGAAATTAAAAAAAATTTGACTTACATCTACAATTCAGGCTATTGGATCAACAATATCATCTTTTATCGTAGCTATATCGACGACTTGATCTTTGTATGGGAAGGCGACAGTGTGTCGGTAGAGGGGTTCATCAAATATATTAATAGCAACAGCTGGGGCATCACACTCTCTGGGACCCACAGTAACACAACTGCCGAATGTTTGGATTTGGAGCTCAGCTGCAGCAGTGGAAACATAATCACTTGCACATTTTTCAAGAAAGTTGACTGTAACAGCTACCTCGACTTTGCCAGTAACCACTATAAGAAATGGAAGGTAAATATTCAGTTTAGTCAGTTCAAACGTGTCATTCGGATCTGCTCAGAAGACAGTGATTTAATATCCCAGAGTGAGATCATCCGCACCAGATTTACACAGAAAGGCTTCCCTCCTGGGATAATAGAAGTGGCCTTCAACAGAGCCCGTGCGCTCACACAGGAAGACTGCCTACCGGATAAAGTAAGGAGAACCACTAAGAAACCGTGGGAGGTTACAGTGCCAACTTCCTAACCACTTTTAGCAGCAACCATACCATGATCAAAAAGATCCTGTCCAAACACTGGTTCATCCTCAAACGAGACCCCATCTTGAACAAGATCCTACCGGAGAGACCCCACCTCACCTTCAGGAGGGCCCAGTCCCTGAAGAATCTACTAGCGCCAAGCAAAAGCAAACAGAAACAGAGTTTTGACTCACATTTGGGCAATACTGGCCCAATGGGAAGCTTTAAGTGCAAGCAGCCTAAATGCTTATGCTGTAAAAGCATACACACCACTACTACTGTCCATAACTCCAGCGGCAATACCTTCTGCATTAAAAGCCATCTGAATTGCGGCTCTTCAAACATGATTTATGTACTGGAGTGCCCGATGGTCATGTGACCGCAACCAGCAGAGCGATGTGTCTCTGGCTGTTTATCTCAGCCGGACACTGCTCTTTTGACAAAAAAGCAAGCTTCTCTGCATAGTTTCTCTATTTCAACCACCCAAACCACCAATGTTCTACCCACTAGTAAATCTAATCTAGATACTATTTTAATTTGCATGCCACATGGCACGCATTGTATTAGACATGTGGAGGGGTCAGGACCTCCCCTTCCACTCCCCCATTTGTGCCCTTTTGGCGGTTTTTTATGTTTTTTTAAATATTTAAGCGTGTTTATAAGATGTGTGTACTGTAGGAGCAGTCTGTACCTGATGAAGGGGTGCTGTATGCCCCGAAACGCGTTGTACCATCTGCTAATTTATTAAACCAAGTTTGTGTCAACATCAAAGATTGGTTCTTTGCGCCGTCAAAACCATTTCTCTCTATTCAGTTCTTGGTAATGTCACTGTTGTGCCATATTTTCTCCACTTAATGATGATTGTCTTCACTGTGTTCCATGGTATATCTAATGCCTTGGAAATTCTTTTGTACCCTTCTCCTGACTGATACCTATTAACAATGAGATTCCTCTGATGCTTTGGAAGCTCTCTGTGGGCCATGGCTTTTGCTGTGGGATGTGTAGAGGCTGGCTCCTGAGATCATTTCTCTGCCCTCCAATCTTCCCCACCTCCTACACACTGGGCACCGAGACAAGCCAGGACATGTCTGCTGTTTCCCTCCATTCAATCCTCCCCAGAACAATGGACACATGAGGGGAGGGGGTTAGTTGCTCAGCAACAGCCTGTGTACTGCCCCTTCCCTCCCCTCTCAGGCCGGCCCCTCCCGGGACCTTTGTAAGGGTTTGGGGGAAGGCTGAATTCTTCTCTCTTTCTCGCTGAATGGTTGACGAGAGGCTGCGCTGAGGCCGGTCTCTGTCTGTGGATTCCAAGGGATACAGACTTAACCCTTCCTGTTCTGCTCCACTGCTGCTGGAAAGCCTGCTGGGATCTTTTGTTCTACCCTTACTGGATGTACTCACACGGCGCCTGGTTACCTGTTGGATTACCTCTTGCTGCACCTCTGACCCCTGGACTACTAGCCTTGTGACTCTGGATCTACTCCTTCCTTGGCCCGTTGCCTACCTTCTGGGTGGACCCTTCCTGTGGCCTGCAACCCCCCAGGACCTAACCCCGGCCTTTGTACCTTGCTTTGTACACCTGCATTCCCCAATAAACACCCCGCACGCCAGGTTCCGTGTGATTTGCCTCTGTGTCCTCTCTGCACTCCTAGTTCGCCACAACTGGTTGGCAGCAGCGGGACGAGAGCACAGGAGGTGGCAGATGAGAGCCTACACAGCAGGGACACAATGGGTGCCCCACAATACCACAATTGGACGGTCAGCAGTCTACAGGAGAAGGCCAGGGAGTTGGGTCTCGGCTACAAGGGACTTTCTAAGGAACAGCTGGTCAGGTTGCTAGAGGAAGCCGGCCAGCAGGGAGAGCTAGGTGCTGACATTGTTCGATCACATTCCAGGGAAGAGGTGCCCTGGCTCCCTGCTCCTGCCAGTAAGAGCCCGTGGGTTGTCTGGTATGAGGAAGAGATGGCCATTCTGGGGGAGGATGCAACACCGGAAAGGAAACTCGCAGCCATTGAGAAGGCACAAAAAAGGCAGCAAGATTGGGAAGCGGCAAACACTCGTGCTGCTGTCCCTGTGCCTGCAGTGAGGGAGACCCTAAGGTTTTCCCGCAAAGACTTCAAGCCCTTCCAGGAAAATACGGGGGATGTGGAAGGGTTCTTCCAGGACTTTGAGCATCAGTGTGAACTGCTGGAGGTTCCACCCTCAGACTGGACGCGCTACATGGTGGGACTGTTAGATGGAGGAGCGGCTGAGGCCTACCGAATGCTGGACCCGGCAAAGAAAAGGAACTATAATGATATCAGGAGGGCAGTGCTGGACTATTATGCTGTGTCACCAGATGCCTATCGTGCCCAGTTCAGGAGCACACCCCGTCTTCAAGAGAACTCCTTTAAAATGTATGCGCACAAAATATCTCTAGCTTGTCGCCGGTGGCTGGAAGGGGAGAATGCGCTCTCCCCAGAACAGATAATCCAAGCTTTTTTAAAGGAACAATTCTTGTACAAATGCCCCTCTGAGATTCGTCAGTGGGTGCGAGAAAGAAAACCAGCCACTCTGGATGAAGCGGCAGACTTAGCGGATGAGGCTCTTATAATTAATCTGCAATGGAAGAAAATGGCTGCTGAGGGGCCACGGCCTTCCAGTATTTCGGCCTCTCCCCCCTCACCATATATGCCCCGCACCGCAGAGTGGGTCACCTACCAGCACCCCTCTCTCAACCAGCGCCTGCACATAATGAACCGTAATTCCCCACTGCGGTTCTCCAGGCCTATCTCGGATCGACGCTGCTTTGGCTGTGGGCAAAATGGACATTATCAGGCTAACTGTCCAAATAAGAGGAAGGACAATATGGCCAAAACCCCAAGGCCGGTACACTACATAGACATGTACCAAGCACCCGAGGACCTGCCACCCCCCCAGCAGACTGGAGTATCCTCGAATCCGATAGTGATATGCTCCCTGGGGTCTTCGGCCTACAACCTTTAAAGGCTGATGCATTGGTGACCCGGGAGAAGCACTTGCAAGAAGTTGTCGTGGATGGGCAAAGAGCTGTGGGATTTCGAGACTCTGGAGCATTCCTCACAATTGTGGACCCTCGAATGGTGCGGCCGGGGGCGATCCACAAGGTCCTGGTGTGATCATACAATTAGCTGGGGGCACCAAGCGTTTCATCCCTCTGGCCATCATCGACCTGGACTATGGACTAGGACCTAAACGCTGCCAGGTGGGGGTGATGGGAGGACTGCCAGCAGATGTACTCCTTGGAAATGACGTGGGTGATCTCAGGTGTCATTTTGTTGGTGCAGTCACGCGGAGACAGGGACTCCAGGACGCAGCTAGGAGAGAAGTGGACCCCCTGCCAAAAGATGACATCCTCCTCCCAGTGGTGAGTGAACCTTCCTCTGTTTCTGCCGCGAGTGGGGTGACCTGGGATCGGGACCAGTTTAAAAAGGAACTAGCCACAGACCCTACTTTGACAGGTTTATGGACAAGGGTAGGGACAGCTAACCAAGGGGCAGATGAAAAGATACTGCAGGAAAATGGTTTATTGTACAGAACGGTGGAGACAATTGTGGAGGGACAACCCCAGACAGTTAGCAAGCAGCTGATAGTTCCTCAGCGGTTCCGGGCCCAGCTCCTACACCTTGCCCACGACATTCCCATAGCCGGGCACCAAGGAAAGAGGCGGACTGAGAAACGACTAGCACAGGCCTTCTATTGGCCCGGGATTTCCCAATCTGTTGCACACTTCTGCCGAACCTGTGACATTTGTCAACGACGTGGGAGAGCTGGAGACCATCCCAGAGCCCCCTCCACCCAATGCCTATCATTGAGGAGCCCTTTCAGCGGGTGGCTGTTGACATCCTGGGTCCTCTGGCCCGCCCCAGCAAATCCGGGAAGCGTTATATTCTGACAATTGTGGACTATGCTACACGTTACCCAGAAGCTGTGGCCTTGTCCAGTATTACAGCACCCAAAGTGGCCGAAGCCATGGTCACTGTCTTCACAAGAGTAGGATTTCCATCCGAAATTTTGTCCGATCAGGGGAGCCAATTTATGTCGGACCTAGTGCAGTCGCTCTGGCACACCTGTGGGGTGCGAGCCATTAGAACTACCCCCTACCACCCACAGACAAACGGACTCTGTGAACGCTTCAACGGCACCTTAAAAACCATGCTGCGGGCCTTTGTGGATACAGAACCTGACTGGGAACGATACCTGCCCCATCTACTTTTTGCGTATCGTGAGGTGCCCCAGGAATCCACTGGGTTCTCTCCCTTTGAATTACTGTATGGGAGGAAGGTCCGAGGACCCTTGAACCTGCTGAAAGAGTACTGGGAGGGGCAACTGCCAGAGACTGGGGCCCCTGTGATACCCTACATATTGGAATTACGTGAAAGACTGAGCACGCTAGCGGGCTTCGCTTCTGATCATCTCAAAGCTGCCCAAACCCGGCAAAAGACTTGGTATGACCGAAAAGCCCGCACCCGGGAGTTTATAGAGGACCAACGGGTGCTCATGATTGTCCCAAACCCCCAGAACAAGCTGCAGTCCACCTGGGAAGGCCCCTACCGGATTCTTCGGAAACTGAATGACACCAACTACACTCTTGCATTAGATGACCGCGGAAAGCGGCAAAAGACTGTTCATGTAAATATGATCAAGGAATACCATGACAGGAGCCTACCAATCCTTGCTATTTGCCCTCTGTTTACTGAGGAGGAAGGGGACACTCTACCAGATCTTCTAGAAGCCACCCGCAACCAAGCAAATGTAAGCAAAGTCCCGCTGGGCCCACAACTGAATAAAGGGCAACAGGAAGACATAAGGCCTATCCTCAACCAGTATGGGCCAATTTTCTCCTCACTGCCCGGCAGGACTACAGTGGCCACCCATCACGTGGAGACCTTGGGGACCCAACCTATTCAACAGGCCCCTTATCGAGTCCCGGAATCTGTCCGAAATACTATTAGATTGGAGCTGGATGAAATGTTAAAATTGGGAGTCATTCAGCCCTCCAGGAGCCCCTGGGCCTCCCTGTCGTCCTAGTCCCTAAAAAAGACGGCAGTATAAGATTCTGCGTGGACTATCGGCGCCTCAATGACCATACTGTCAGTGACGCTAATCCCATGCCCCGTATCGATGACTTGCTTGACCGACTGGCTGGGGCCCGTAATGTCACCACTGTGGACCTGAGCAAGGGCTATTGGCAAATCCCCTTAACAGCAGAAGGTAGGGAACGCTCTGCCTTTATAACCCCCTTTGGGCTATATGAATTCCTAAACATGCCCTTTGGAATGAAGAACGCCCCTGCCACTTTTCAGAGAACTGTGGACCAACTTCTGCACAGCTGCCAAGACTTTGCCTGTGCTTATCTGGATGACATTGCCATCTTTAGTGAGACTTGGGAGGAGCATGTCCAGCATGTGAGCATAATTTTAGAAAAAATTTCTGGTGCCAACCTCACCATCCGACCAGATAAGTGTCAAATAGGAATGGCAGAGGTACAATACTTAGGTCACCGAGTGGGAGGGGGTAGGCTTCGCCCAGAGCCCGCTAAAATAGAAGCTATTAGGGACTGGCCTATTCCCCAGACTAAGAAACAAGTCCTGGCATTTCTGGGAACTGCTAACTACTATCGAAAATTTGTTCCTCATTTCAGCACAATAGCCAAACCCCTGACGGACCTCACCAAGAAGACAATGCCCCGACTGGTAAGGTGGACCCCGGCCTGCCAAACATCCTTCCAACAGCTGCAAGATGCCCTCACCCATGACCCTGTCCTAGCAGCACCAAACTACAAGCGAAGATTCATTGTGCAGACTGACGCTTCTATGTATGGCCTGGGGGCCGTTCTCAGCCAAGTAAACGATGATGGGGAGGAACACCCGGTCGCCTTCCTTAGCAGGAAACTATTAGACAGGGAGGTGGCCTATGCCACCATTGAAAAAGAATGTTTGGCTGTGGTATGGGCGCTGAAGAAGTTGCAGCCATACCTGTACGGACGAGAATTTACAGTGGTGACCGACCATAATCCCCTCACTTGGCTTAGTCGAGTTTCAGGGGATAATGGACGCTGCTGCGGTGGAGCCTAACACTACAGCCTTACAACTTCACTATCCAATATAGACGAGGTGGCCAGCACCAAAATGCAGATGGGTTATCCCGTCAGGAGGATCGGTAATCGTTAGGGGTGCCTGGCCCATATAACAGCCAGGGGACCGATAAGGACCCCTGGCTGGTACATGTTCAAAAGGGGGGAGGGATTGTAGAGGGGGGCTCCTGAGATCATTTCTCTGCCCTCCAATCCTCCCCACCTCCTACACACTGGGCACCGAGACAAGCCAGGACATGTCTGCTGTTTCCCTCCATTCAATCCTCCCCAGAACAATGGACACATCAGGGGAGGGGGTTAGTTGCTCAGCAACAGCCTGTGTACTGCCCCTTCCCTCCCCTCTCAGGCCGGCCCCTCCCGGGACCTTTGTAAGGGTTTGGGGAAGGCTGCATTCTGTCTCTTCCTCGCTGAATGGTTGACGAGAGGCTGCGCTGAGGCCGGTCTCTGTCTGTGGATTCCAAGGGATACAGACTTAACCCTTCCTGTTCTGTTCCACTGCTGCTGGAAAGCCTGCTGGGATCTTTTGTTCTACCCTTACTGGATGTACTCACACGGTGCCTGGTTACCTGTTGGATTACCTCTTGCTGCACCTCTGACCCCTGGACTACTAGCCTTGTGACTCTGGATCTACTCCTTCCTTGGCCCGTTGCCTACCTTCTGGGTGGACCCTCCCTGTGGCCTGCAACCCCCCAGGACCTAACCCCGGACTTTGTACCTTGCTTTGTACACCTGCATTCCCCAATAAACACCCCGCACGCCGGGTTCCGTGTGATTTGCCTCTGTGTATTCTCTCTGCGCTCCTAGTTCGCCACAGGATGTGACTAAGAAAATTTCAGGAAGGACCAACTAGAGCAGCTGAACTTATTTGGGGTTAATCAGAGGCACTGTAAATGATGGCAGGTGTTTGCTGACTCCTATTTAACATGATTTTGAATGTGATTGCTTAATTCTGAACACAACTACATCCCCAGTTATAAGAGGGTGTGCACACTTATGCAACCACATTATTTTTTTTTTCTTCCATCCACCTAAAAGATTTCAGTTTGTTTTTCAATTCAGTGGTACAGCTTATAGGTCACATTAAAGGTGGAAAAAGGTCTTAAATTATTTATCTTTGTCTCATTTTTTTATAACACAGATACCTGACATTTTAACAGGGGTGTATAGACTTTTTATATCCACTGTAGACGTACCTACAGGAGATGCGCGAATCCTTCAAGTGCGCGGCAGGACATGTGTGCTGGCGCGGTGACATCATGTCACCGCGCCAGCCTACGTGGACTTGGCTGAGCGCGGGAAGACGGGAGCGAGCGTGCCGCTCAAGAAAGTCAACTCCACCCCCAGAACAGAGCGCAGGCAGTGATGCGCCAGGCTGCGCTGCGCTAGGAGAGAGGAGAGAAGACCAGCTCTCCCTCCACCATGAAGTGAGTGCAGGCATCGCTGCGCTCACAGGCAGCGCTCGGTCCAGCCCCACAGAAGGAGAGAGCAGCCCACATTTAGAGGAGAGCGCAGGCTGTGCTGCAAGTAAGGAAACCCTGGAATGGCTGAGTAAACTGCCTCTGTACCACCACTGAACCCTCTGTACCCTCCTTGCCTTAACCCCTTGCTGGACTGATAGCCCCTTCCTTGCCCAGCAGAGCATTGGACTGTAGTTACCAAGCCCACGATCCCCTGTTCCTTGTTTGTCATGAATGTGAGGAGCATTACAGTACCCTGTAACCCTGGGTTAACCTCTCCACTGCTGATGTTTAACCCCTTGCCGTTCTGATCCTGATCCTGCCCAGCAGAGCTCTGTCCTGCAGAGTCCCTGAACCCCAGTAATCTGCCTTGATTACCTACCGCAGGAATTACCCCTTCACTGCTCCCTGCAGCTGTAACCCTTTTCTGCTGCACGGCAGTTACTGTGCTTTTGCCCCTTGTGCCCGTAGGGACAGTGTGTAGATAGATTGGGTGGGTTGCTGGTATTTATGTACTGTATGTGTAAGTGTAATGCATAGATAGTGTGTGGGGTGGAATGGGAATTGTGTATTCTATTGTGCAGCAGTGTGTTACAGGAATCCATTAACCCCTTCACTGCTGCTCTATTTCCTGCTGAACCCCTGTACCAGCCCTGACCCTGTGTTAACCCACCAATCTTGGGTTAACCCTTGCTGTTCCACTCCCTGTAAATGTCCGTGGCCTGCATTGTGTTAACCCTTGCAGTGCCATAATTCGCATAGTAAGTCGCATATAGTTCAGTGTAGAGTGAGGCAACAGAGCTAGTTTGAATTTCTATTATAAATAGGCGTCATCAATAGACGACTCACGCCAATTTATGAATATTAATTATTAGTATTATCCTAAATATTAATAATTAATATTTTCCTTAACAGAGCTGTTTTGGTGGCTGGTGGTTTTAATGCAATAGTTGATTGACAAATGTCTGTAAATACAGGTAAGTGCTTCTCTATGTGTATATGTGGAATCTTCTTATTGGATCGTCTGTCACTAAGGTTTGTATGAAGAGAGGAGTGAATAATTCGTGTTTAATTGTATGTTCCTCCAGACAAAAACCTAGAGGCAGCCTGCATCCTATACTACAAGTACCAAGTGACCTTTCTACCATAGCCATGACTCCTTTGTTTGCTGTACAAGGAAATATCTCACAGTGACGACATCAGAAATTCCCTGGCAACTGCTTGCAGGAAATGAGCGGCTTACTGCAGAGTATAAAGAAGAGAGGCTTGAAGTTCCCAGAGGCTGCAGCTTATCTGCCATTTCATCTGTAGATACATTCCCTGTATCTGTGCATAGAACACAAGAACAGCCTTAAACAAATAATAGATGGCTGTAAATACCAGAAACATGCATGTGACGCTCCATTCACGGTCTATGGGACTGACTGAGATAGGCTTGTACACTGTATAGCTGTCTCCAATGGTCCCAAACACAGTGAACAGAGTGGTGGTGCGCCTACTCAAATAATGATCCAGTCAAATGGGCGATTTGGGATCCCTATTCTTGTTATCAGTGAGACTCCCATCAGTCAGACCCCCCCCCCCCCCCCACCAGACTAGTGGTTATCCCCTCTCCAGGGTGTAGGGGAGAACACAGTTATTTTAGGACTACCGCTTACAATGTGTACAGGTGTAAAGAGAACTGATGTGGTGCAAAATGTACAATGTTCCTGCAACAGCCACCCTTAGGGCCTGCTGTCAGGGAGGAAAAGGACGCTTTGTGTTGTCTGCAGCAATGGCGCCCATATACTTTGGAGAATAAAACCGGATCTGTGATATAAAGGGGTTTATTCCCTCCTAAGTAAACTACAGGACACCACTCTCTAGTGTCCTCTCTTCCTCACTAAGGCCACTTTCACACGAGCGAGTTTTCCGTGCGGGTCTAATGCGTAAAAATCAGTTCTGCATTGCGTAAAAAACGCAGCATGTTCTATATTCTGCGTTTTTCACACAGCCCTGACCCCATAGAAGTGAATGTGGCTTCAGTGACAAACGTATTGCATCCGCAAGCAAGTGCGGGTGCGATGCGTTTTTCACTGATGGTTGCTAGGAGATGTTGCTTGTAAACCTTCAGTTTTTTATCACGCACATCAAAACGCATTGCACTCGCGCAGAAAAAACTGAACAACTGAACGCAATTGCAGACAAAACTGACTGAACTTGCTTGCAAAATCGTGCGAGTTTCACTGAACACACCCAGAACGCATCCGGACCTAATCTGTCACGCTCGTGTGAAAGAGGTCAAAGTTATCAAGCTTTTGCCTCTCAGCAACACAATGATTTGTTTAATGTTCCTCCACTATCCCCCTACCACTATCCCCCTAGGGCAGTGGCTGAGCTAAAGGCTCATGGGCCCTGGTGCAAGAATTCAGAGCTTTGTGGCCAGGGGCAGGGAAGCACATAGTCTTCGTGCTGCCTGAGGCAAAAATTGATGCCAAATTCTTGACCTAACCCCTTCCCTCCAGCCAGAGGTGTAACTTGACCAGCATGTACTTTCCATAATACCGGTGTCTTCTTATGTGGTACAAGGGTCTTTGGGCCCCTCAGGCTCATAATTTGTGTCAGAAAAAAACTACTGCAGATGTTGTGTCCCCTGTCTCTCCCACCGCAGAGCTCTGCCAGCTAGTGTCTCCCCATCGCCCACCAACTCTTGTCTCCCCTTCTGTTAAAGGAAATATTAATTATTAGAATTTTATGCAAATATCAACAATTAATATTCATAAACAGGCATGAGTCGTCTAGTGATGCCTCCGCCTATTTATACTAATTAAACAAATAATGCTGATTACCTCACTCTATACTGAACTACCTGCGGCTATTGCTGCGACTCCTACTATAACAAAAGACTACACACTGTGCTTAAATAAAAAGGTATTTATCAACACACTACACGTTACAGTCTAATAATAGCTTATAAATATATATATATATATTTATCAATGGGAATAGATATATATATATGTCTTTATAACAGCAACATATATATATTCACACTACAACAACACAGCAATACGGTCCTACCTACACTCACACAATCCCAAGTTCCACCCACAAACTTCTAACTAACTAGTACACTTCCATTCACAATAGCAGCCCACCCAACCTAGATCTGGACTATTCCTGCGGGGTACAAAGGGTTAAGGCACTGCAGCAGGGGTACACCGTGCAGGGCAGCAGTGAAGGGGTAACTATACTGCAGCTGGGGCACAGTATAGGGCAGCAGTGAAGGGGTTAATAACCTTGCCAGCAGGGGTAGATCAGGGGTTCAGAGGTAAATAATATGGGTAGGAATAGTAGGTGGTATATTGGGTAGGGCGAGGGTTAATGCCAGGTAGGTTAAGGGTATGTAGGGCAGGAGTTCGTTGGTGGTAGGGTGGAAGGGGTTAAATGCAGGGGATAGAATATGGCAGGGAAGGATATGGCTGGGGTATCCAGCAGGCGTTAGATAGAGTGGGTAGGGGTTAAATGCAGGGGAATAGCATTTGTGGTATAGTGGGTAGGGGTTAAATGCAGGGGAATACAGGGCAGTTTCGTTGGTGGGATAGTGGGTAGGGACAGCAAGGGTTAAGCAGAGAATCGTTGGTGGTATAGTGGGGTTCTACTTAGCCATCCAGGGGTTAATTGCTCGTTGTCCAGGGGATGATTCTCCTTGCTCGTCTTGCTGGGGGATGATCCTCACTTGTTTCGGCTGCACGGCTCAGCTTTTTCTACTGAGTGCCGGGCTGTCGGATATTTATATCCAGCAGCCCGCACTCCCGGGCCGCCGGAGCTGTGGCATGCGCATGCGCGCCACAGACAAGGACATGTGGGCCGGCGCGGTGATATGACGTCACCGTGCCAGCACGTGAATCCCTGCATGCGCGCAGCAGGGCTGCGCCACTTGCTGACAGGCGGGAGAAGCCTTTGATCTCCCGCCTGTAGCACTTTGCATTCCGGGCAGCGTGATAGTAATCGCGCTGCCGGAATGCGCATAATAGAAGGAGGGAAGGTTTCTCCCCTCTTCCTATTATGCATAATAATCTCCAGCAGCACGGGAGATAATTACTACAAAGGACTCCGATTCTATTGAATAGGAGTTCTTTGAAGCATGCAGGATGACCGGACTCTTGTCCGGTCATTATGATGCAATTAACCAGATGGCATCGGTGTGAATGCTTGGGGCACATTCACACTGATACATCTGGTTTCAGGTGAACCAGGGGACATAATATACATGTATATATTGAATAGATCTCATTTTGGGAGTATACACGCATATAGATGCTTGGGGCACATCCACACACGTGTATATGTCCATTATATACATATATATGCATACACTGTCTGGGAGCATACATCTATATGGATGCTTGGGGCACATCCATACACATGTATACATCCACATACATACATACATATATACATACATAGTACACCCAGGCCGGTGGTCCACATTTCTTTTGGGGGGGGGGGGGGCACTTCCCTCAACAATCCCCCTGTTGTCGATAAGACAACAATATAGTTTGATGTAGTGCTGGGACATAAAATAACTAGATTAGGGGGCACACCCACTATCTGGAGGAGCAATAAATACACTGTAGATGAATATATTTCACAGCAATTTTACTTATAGATTCAGCTATACAAAGAAATTGAACCTAAAAATGAAACACTTATACACCCTAGGTAAAAAACAATCAAACGTTAAAAACAATCCGATGGCAGTAATTAACACGGGATAAGTGGGTAGCGACCTATAGAGTAGCGACCTGTAGAGTCCCACTACTTGGTAATGGTGCGTGTTAGTATATAGTCCTAATGAGAAATCACTAAAAGAGCCCAAATTTGATAAAAACGTCCATCCAAAGTGAAGCCTGTAGACAAACTTATGAAACAATCCACTGGAGTAGTTGCGGATAACGTAATGTGCGTACCTAGTTGTAGGCGTCCGGAGTAAGCCTTAACCAGAGTGAATGTAATTGAGCGATCCGATGGAGAACGGCGTCTGAGTGTGGATGCAGACACTCGTCTCTCCGGTACCAGCTGCAATGCAAATCGCCGTTCCACCTACCTTCCCGAACGTCCCGCTCCTGTTTCTTGAGGCGCTGGTCCCCTGACACCATCGGCGTCCCGCGTGGTGTCCGTCTGCCGTGGCGTCCCACGTGACTTGGGCGGGGTTAGTTCGTTGCCGGGGACGGGAGGTAGTGGCCGCCGGATCTTAAAGTCCTTCCTCGGGTATAGATCTCATATACTTCTCATACGTTCATGAGCTCATATACTTCTCATATACTTCTCATATACTTCTGGCCAGAAGTTTAATCACTCCTCCACAATATTGCACACTGCCCAGACGCGTTTTGGGGGTCAGCCCCTGTAACGGACCGTTACGCACACAACTCCGTTTAGGCGATATTCCCTTTTCCGGATAGACCAGCAGCTACTGCAATCACCAACTTCCCGAACTGCAAACCACACGAATTCACCAACTTCCGAACAAGAGACACACGAACCCTGGAAGCAGCCGAACAGGAAAAGCAATATGAACAGCTTACACTGCTGGCAATCAGCATACAGTCAAATCCCCCCCAATAACGAGACGACACTTCGTTTTGAGGGTCAAGCAGGAACTCTCCTTTACTGGCCCATACAGCCTCTTTTATTCCCAATGCCCAAACACATTACAGCCCACAGGGTTTTGCAGAACAACCAATAAACACATCACAACACATACAATGCAAGTACAGCAGCCAATCAGATACAATGGGACAATACAGACACTCAGCATATCCCTCACCTCTGCTTAGGAGATAATTGAGTCAATTACTGTGTCTACTCAATTATCTCCAAGCTGAAAGGTTACACTTTTTATACATTTTAATAACTCCCAGATCTTACATCACATACGGATAAAACTTATATTTATGTGATCAGCATAGCTTGGGGAGCAACATATGTAAAAATCACATGAATCCGTCCAGGGGTTAAAAGGTTAGGTGAGGTCCCTTTATTATCCCTTGGCAGCATGGCTTTACCGGTCCAAAAAGTTTCCATGTGTCCGTATACTGTTTTTAAAAGGGCCAGCGCTGTACAATAAAAGTCCATAAGTCCAAATCGGTTCTTAACGGGCAATACATCCCAGGGCCATAGTCAGAAGGCAAGAGGCAGGCGACGAGACTTCTCCAGTTCACAGTGGCGAGGTTGGTTTCGCCACAGCCCCCTTCCTCAGTGGGTGGCAATACTGTGGATTTCAGCGTTTTTATAGCCCTTGGGCTAATTTGGAGTATACTGCAAACTGTGAACTGGAACCAAGTCCGTGTAGGATTTTGGGCTCAATGTTGCTGCCATAATAATCTACATACTACCTTTGCATACTTCATATGATTCAAATATAAAAATATAAAAAAGAGTTACATGGATGCAAAGGGTGATATTAAAATACAATAAGCTAAAATAAGAATATATTAAAATTGTGTGTCGTACTCCAAAGGTACAGAAATCAAATAGCAAATGGTGGGGACTTCGTTGTGGGCGGAGATGGAAATGGGTAATGGTAATGGGAATCGGGAGAGGGTATTCCCACCCTTGTCTTGGACATCACGTTGGATAAAGAGGGGAATATCAAAACGAGCCTCTACAGAAAAGAGACTGCGACAAACAGTCTCCTTGAATGGGGAAGCGGTCATCCACTGGCCCTGCGTCGAGGTATCCCCAAGGGACAATATTTGCGGGCAAGGAGAAATTGCTCCAACCTCGGGGATTTCAAAGCAGTGGCAGCAGATCTGAGGGACCGTTTTATTGATTGGGGTTACCCGAATGCAGTGCTACGTGACGTGTATCATCATGCGTTATCTGTTAAACGAGAGGAACTTCTGGTTCCCAAGGCCAGGGAAGATTGTAATTCCTTTCCTAGGATCATTGCAACTTTTGACAGGGCACACATCCAGATAAAAGAGGTACTGAAGCGTCACTGGCCTATCCTAAAGTCGGACCCGGATATTGGACGTTTGGCACCAGACTGTCCATCTGTCACGTTCAAACGTGGTTCCAACCTACGGGACAAGCTGGTTCACAGAATGTTCACACGACCTATGAGTACCACCTGGTTGAACACCTCTTTGCAAGGCACGTTTCCTTGCGGGTCCTGTCTCATGTGTGGACTGGTGAGAAGGGGCTCCTTCTTTATCAGTCACTCCACTGGGAAACAATATCGGATCCGCTCACTTATCCGTTGCACCACAGCAGGGGTGATCTATTTGATCACTTGTCAATGTGGTACCCAATATGTCGGTAAGACCAAAAGGGAATTAAGGAGACGCATAAAGGAGCATCTTTTGGACATACGTGACTCTAATGACACTCCGGTGGCGAGACATATGCATGACCACCATAATGGAGAACGGAGGGGCTTCACTGTGCAAGGTATTGACACGGTGAGGCCATCTCCACGGGGTGGTGATATTGATCGCCTCCTATTACAGAAAGAGGCGAGATGGATGTTCGATCTACAAACGGTCCAGCCGCAGGGTCTAAATGAGTCTATCTCATTTGCCTGCTTTATATGAACACTGGTCAAGTTGCAGGATATTACACAACCGTGATGCTCCTAATCCTTTAGTCTTATGCTATCCGGCTTTTTGGATAGATTTGGTATCTAGGTGGCTGGGTGGCATTGCCTGGTCTAATACCCCCCTTTCTTTCTGGGGTGGCGTTAGACCCCTGGTCTTTACTAAGATATTTTACCCTAGTGGGATCTAGTTGGTTACGTCTCTCTGTGACGCTTCTCCTGGGGTTTTTCAGTGCCTACGGCCTGATATTGGTTTTTGATTTTGCCGCGATGTTTCATGCCCACATACATTAAATACTCACCTTTATCTCGGATGTCTAGTCATGTATCGAGGGGACGGGTTGCGGGACACAGTGGGTGGATTCTCCTGCTTCGATGGCTGCCCCGCCTCCCGCCCGGTCAGCTGATATCCAGTGGGTGTGGCTTAGGGCTTTTAAACCCGGCAGTCTGGCGGCCGCGTACGGCCGTCACAGTGCCGGTGCCGTGACACGCAAAAGGTGTCGGGCTCCCTGTGTTAACTCACTTATTTATTACATGGTGCTCCTGAGGATACAGGACATTATCCTAGTCCTGTGGAAACGCGTTGATCGCGTCAATTGAAACAAGTGGCCGCATGTCTGTACCGCTCTGACGCCTCATGTCTGCGATGGTGCTTCCTCGCTGAGTGAGGTGATCAGTGGCGGTCTGCGTGCTACCTGTGTGGGAGGCTGTTATTACGTATCTATACAGCGTGTACCACGACAAGAGTTAGTGCCCTAGTCTATAAGGGTTCCCTGGGGGATCTATATACTAGCCCCGTATGCCCAGTGACTAGTTCAGGTTACTGCACTTTAGACGGATCAGGTACCGGGAACTAGTTTATTTGGTTTCACTTGTTCCGGGGCTACACTGATCCGTATTACCTGTTCGAGGTTTAATTGTCTTTTAGTCCCACGGGACAATATTCCTAATAAAGTCAGTGTTTTTATATACGTCTATTGCAGGTAGTGATATATAAATCCTTATTTAAGGCTGGTAACATGCACTGCACATTTTCACCACTAGAGGTCGCTATCACACCAGTTATATACTGCTGCTACAGGAAGTTAGAGTTAGTTAAAGGTTAGGAGATTAGGAAGAAGGAAGAAGAAGAGGAGACAGGCTTGTCTCTGCCCTCCTGGGCCCAGCCCAGGGTAACCAATTCATTTCAACCATTGAGTCCGGGATTAGGACTATATGATCTTACACTGTAGATTACCCTTTCGGGGTACCAAGTGGATTATTACTCTGAAGACCACAACCTGTACAAATAATGAAGCAGAGTGTTTGCCTGCCATGAGGGAGATCGCCCTGGGGTTGTTGGATTACTGAACTAAAGAGTACTAACAAAGGAAGATAACTGCCGTTTATCAGTATTTAGTCACCTTTGAAAGACAAAGTGATGAGATTGGATGCCTTACTACATTTGATAAGTAAAGTTCCTGTTTGGTTTAACCACTGCCTCACTCCTCATTCTTCTGCTCCATCTCTTAATTGCACCTTACGGTGTGGGTGTCACAAACACAAGGGGCCCAGCCACCAAAGCACCCTAAATACCAAGTACCATCAAGGGCACCTCAAACAACAACTGGCTGGTGTTCCCTGCAACCGAGAGTGCCCAGAAGGATTTCTTGCTGTCTTCCCATCCACTGCACGCCGGCCCCAAGGGACAGCTTAACTGTGAGTACTACTATCCTCGGCACCTCATCACTAGTACGCTTAGGCACATCATAACCTAGGCTAGGGTATCCGGTCGCTGCACAAATTACAGCTGCCATTGAACTTCATCTAAAGATCTGGCTCAATTTATTGCTTCAGAGCCAAAGCCTGGGGTCTAGTCGTATCAAGGTATAAGCAATGTGACACACATAAAGAGACATTTTAGATCGCACTATACCACTCGGCATTCCTACACATGGGTCACATTATAGAGGGCCCTAGGGGAGGCGTCCGTTACATGTGCACTTAGCAGCTGAAGGCATCTGTGTTGGTCCCATGTTCATATGTGTCACATTGCTGAGAAATTTTTTTGATATATGCAAATGAGCCTCTAGGAGCAACAGGGGTGTTGCCATTACACCTAGAGGTTCTTCTCTCTGCAACTGCTGGAACCTCTTCATGTCAATAAAGTACAGAGGGTGTGGCAGCTGCTGCTAGAGCAGAGCCTCTAGGTGTAAAAGAAACGCCTCATTGCGCCTAGAGGCTCATTTGCATATACTAAAACATAATTTTTCTCAGCAATGCCGGCACACATAAAAATATGGGACCAACACAGATGCCTCCAGCTGCCAATGGCACATGTAACAGGTCAATCAGTTTCATAGGTACAAATCTGCTGATATGAATTTTAACAGGCAGTTTACTGTGGCAGACCTGGGAGCCTTCCCAAGACCCCAGGCTGTCATAGCAAACGATCATTGCCCCACAATTTCACCACTGGGCTCCGATTAGAGTACAGGACAGATGGAGCTTGGCATCAGAGTAGCCCTAATCCTGGTCATCGTGCCCTGGTGTCAGCTTAATAACACAGCGAGAGAGGCTGCTCCATACACCACACATACGCGTCTGAGGTCATAAAACAGTTAAATTAATGTCCGTCACCTGTAAAAACTGCATAGGCAATTACCATAATGATTTAACATATTTCACCTGTAAAACAAAATGGTAAAAGGCCTGTGTTTTTTGCAATTAAAAATCACACACAAACTATGTGCAAACTCTGCCTTAGAAAGCAACTGATATAATTGTGAACCCTGCGGTTATGGCTTATGAAATGAAAAGAGGAAACGAAATGAAAAAAAAAAAAAACAGCTGCAATCTGAAATCCAAACTAGGTCGCATTCTTAAAGTGATAGCACATGCTGGTGTGACAGTAAAGGGGACGTAGTGCTAAATTGGCATTGAGGGGTGAGGACTAGAGATGAGCGAATTTCCGCTAATGAAATTCGTTCACACTTTGTTTACTGGTTACCACGGACCATAACACAATTCTATGACGGAATGCATAACGGAATTCCATTAGAGGCATTCCGTTATTCATTCCGTTATAATAGAAGTCTGTGGGCTGAAAAACGGATCCTGTTTCCGTTATGCAGACGAGGACTCAGAATCAGGAGAGGACTTCCCTGCATAACGGAAACGGGACGGATCCGTTTTGCAGCCCATAGACTTCTATTATGACGGAATGAATAAAGTAATGCCTCTAAAGGCATTCCTTTATACATTCCGTCATAGAATTGTGTTATGGTCTGTGGTAATGGAATCCATAATGCAATTCACCTTTTACCACCAAACAAAGCGTGAACGACTTTCAAAATATCAAAATTCGCTCATCTCTAGTGAGGACCCTTCATTCTAAATATCAGTAGGGGTCCCAGCAGGCACTGTCCTCCTGCAGAACATTGCATCCCTAGGATGAGAGGGCACCCAGAGTCCCTACAGTGCATTGTATCCCAGGGCACCCAGGATTCCCAGTCTCTGCAGAGCATTGCATCCCAGTGTACCCAAAGTTTTCAGTCCCTGCAGAGCATTGCATTCCACTGCACCCAGAGTTCCCAGTTTCTGCAGAGTATTGCATCCCAGTGCACCCCGGATTCCCAGTCTCTGCAGAGCATTGAATCCAAGTGTACCCAAAGTTCCCAGTCTCTGCAGAGCATTGTATCCAGTCTCTGCAGTGTTGCATCCCTGTGCACCTAGAGTTCCTAGTCCCTGTGGAGCATTGCCTCCCAGTGCATCCAGTCCCTGCAGAGCATTGCATCCCAATGTACCCAAAGTTCCCAGTCTCTGCAGAGCATTGCATCCGAGTGCACCCAGAGTTCCCAGTCCCTGCAGAGCGTTGCTGCTGTGGTTCACCTCCTGCTGATATTGGAGTATACAGTGTGGGTGTCTGCTGGCACTGACCAGAAGCTTGGTAAAACATGCTTTCTAGCAAACTCCCTAGTGTTGCTCCTCTCACAGAAAGTAAGTCTGGTGAGTGACGTGGGCATGACGTCAAGAGGTTGTTTAGCCCACTAGGAAATGTGGCTACCCACTGTAGGCAGGGCATACGTCCTCTCCTGGCCCTCCACCCAGTAAACACCTCCCTCTCGTCTGTGGAGTTTACAGTGTGTTTTTCTGGCAGAGCTGCTCTGTCTTCCTGAGGCTTAGAATTACTGGCTGCGTGTGAGCTGAGATAGAAGGTAAGTATGTTGTCAGCCGCTGGGAATAATTATGTGATTAGATATAAAGATCAGAGGAAACTCTTACTGATGTCCCAGTATATAGAATGTTATATACAAAGTACAAAGCTCATATAAGCAAGCAGGTCTCCCACTAGTCACTCTCTCTGTGTGTCCAGCAGGGGCGTAGCTAGAAGTGACTGGGTGCCCCACAGCAAATTTTTGTACTGCGCCCCAATACCCATACCCCCCCCCCTGCCCCCGCCGCCAAAGGCAAGCTCGCGGACCATATGTCTCGGACGGCATACAGTTGTGTTCATGGGCTCTTA
>CM065594.1:121774790-121875804 GCA_033119425.1 Bufotes viridis
CAAGAGGACTGCTGCAAATTGGACACCAGAATTTTTTAAATGCTACTTATGTTAAATGAATTCCCACAGTGGGAGAACTATTTCCTTTTTACAGGAGTAACAACATGCGGCGTACTATTTCGGGTGTCACCAACACCAGATTGATTAAATTGGCCTTTTTGGAATCAAAATGACAACACTGGACACTATAATGCCTTTTTCTGGTATTAATTACAAGAAGACTGCTGCAAGTTGGACACCAGAATTTTTTAAATGCTACTTATGTTAAATGAATTCCCACAGTGGGAGAACTATTTCCTTTTTACAGGAGTAACAACGTGCGGCGTACTATTTCGGGTGTCACCAACACCAGATTGATTAAATTGGCCTTTTTGGAACCAAAATGACAACACTGGACACTATAATGCCTTTTTCTGGTATTAATTACAAGAGGACTGCTGCAAATTGGACACCAGAATTTTTTAAATGCTACTTATGTTAAATGAATTCCCACAGTGGGAGAACTATTTCCTTTTACAGGAGTAACAACGTGCGGCGTACTATTTCGGTGTCACCAACACCAGATTGATTAAATTGGCCTTTTGGAACCAAAATGACAACACTGGACACTATAATGCCTTTTTCTGGTATTAATTACAAGAGGACTGCTGCTGGTATTTCAGAACACCGGAATTTTTAAAATGCTCGTTTGGTACATAAATTGCCCACACTGGGAGAATTATTGCCTAAACCTTTTACAGTATTATTTACTGAAGGAGTGCTTCTTCTGGTCTAACATCAGAATTATGTTTGTTACAGGGAAAGATTTTTTTATTTATATTTCTGGCAAAAAAAAAAAAATTTAATTTCTGGCTGACAGTATTGGACCTGGCTGTAGTGACACTGGCTAGCCTAGCTGGAACAGCACATTCATGGGATTTGCTATCCAAGTGGGTTACTTTCAGTTTCACCACTGATATATTAAATATATTGGCAGTTGGTAGGGGTGACACAAGCACAGCCAAACCCCTGATGTAGTATATCTATGAAAAAATCGACTATTACATGAGATTAATGGACTTTGTGGCAGCTTTTGCTGTAGCACCACAAGTCCCAAAATGGCCGCCGCCTATCAGCCCAGTAACATGTGCCAGAAAATGGTCTGCCCAGCCAGAAAAAAATTGACTTTGACTGAGCAGCTGAATCTCTGTTGTTCTGTGTCAAAGGAGTAGATTTTTCAATTCTTTGGAGCTTTTCTTTGGACTCTGTGGCAACTTGAGCTGGCCCACCACAGGTCCCAAAATGGCGCGCGGTCAGCCCAGTTACATGTGCCGGTAAAAATCGATCTGGCCAGTGTAAAAAAATAAACTTTCAGTGAACAGCTCAGCTGAGTTGTTCTGATGCACAGGTTTAGATCATTCACTTCTTATCAGGTTTTCTTCCTCAATTATCCCTGCCTATCTCGCCCTCACAGCAGCTGCATCTATCCCTGGTCTAATCACAGCGGGAGTGAGCACATCGCGACGTGCGCACAAGCTTATAAAGAGGCTGAGTCACATGCTGCACTTGGCCAATCACAGCCTTGCCAATAGTAGGCATGGCTGCGATGGCATCTTAGGGCAAGTAGTATGATGCATGTTGATTGGCTGCTTTGCAGCCTTTCAAAATGCGCCACAAAAATGACGAACTACAAAACCGAACCCGAATTTTTATGAAAATGTTCGGGTTCGGGTCGTGTCACGAACACCCCAAAATTATGTATAGACCGGAACTATTCTCGAAATGTGCGCTCAACCAACAGTCAACAACACTAGTGCTATTCGTATCCCACTCTTAAGTTCTAATCGCATTCGATTTTAACTTATTTTTTTTTTTTGACAGGCATCGCATTCTATTTGATGCCTGGCAAAAAAAAAAAAAATGCATAAGTTAACATCGAATGCGATTAGAACTTAATAGTGGGATACGAATAGCACTGCGTGCTAGAACAGCACGCACACGATTATTCAAATTTTGTATTATCGCGATACAAAACCAAACAGTAAAGTTAAAATCGAATGCAATTAGAACGTGTAGTGTGATGCGATTTATTTGAGTTTTAAGAATCGCATTGCGATTTCTGCTTCAGCCGGATTCCGTGCTAATGGAGCGTCTACATCACCATGGGAAAAATGCTAGAATGTACTGTCGGATTTGAGAAGTTGAAATCGCAATGCGATTAAGCAAATATATAAGAATCGCATTGCGATTTCAACGTAATTCAAACATCCTACAGTACATTCTACTGGAGGAGGCGTTCCCATGGTGATCGGTAGCTCAAAGTTGTAATCGCAATGCGATTTCAGCTTTAAGCCTGTACTATTCTGCTATATAGTACTTTCAAAATGCGCCAAGAGAACATGCCGAACTCCGAACTCGAACCCGAACTTTTTTGAAAATGTCCGGGTTCGGGTCCGTGTCACGGACACCCCAAAGTTCGGTACGAACCCGAACTATTCTCGAACTGTTCGCTCAACACTACTCCTGAGTGTAGCTGGGCACCATACTTGCTCTGCTGAATTTAGTTCTTTTGTAGATAGGGCACTGTACAGGTACTAGCGCTGCCCTCAAGTTGTAATCCAGGAACTGGGGTAGCCTTGTAGCTGTCCTTCTGGGCCGTAGGAATGATCCCACTGCTGCCACCAATTGTAACGGATCGACGGGCACCCCAACTGGGTACCTCCGTTGAAAGATGCTCCTAGCGCTTCTTGAGGATTCCAAGCGCCCTAGCCGACACCACAACCACCAAATCGGAGAAGCATATGAATGCGGTAAACAGCCGAATAGGAAAAACCATACGAAGAGGTTTACACTCCTTGCAGTCAAACTGGAACAGCATACAATAAATCCCCCGCCCCAATAACGAGACGACACTTCGTTTTGAGGGTCAAGCAGGAACTCGCTTTTACTGGCCCATACAGCCTCTTTTATTCCCAATTCCCAAACACATTACAGCCCACAGGGTTTTGCAGAACAACCAATAAACACATTACAACACATACAATGCAAGTACAGCAGCCAATCAGATACAATGGGACAATACAGACACACTCAGCATATTCCTCACCTCTGCTTAGGAGATAATTGAGTCAATTACAGGATCTACTCAATTATCTCCAAGCTGAAAAGTTACACTTGTTTATACATTTTAATAACTATCTGATCTTACATCACATACGGATAAAACTTATATTTCTGTGATCAGCATAACTTGGGGAGCAACATATGTAAAAATCAAATGAATCCGTCCAGGGGTTGAAAAGTTAGGTGAGGTCCCTTTATTATCCCTTGGCAGCATGGCTTTACCTGTCCAAAAAGTTTCCATGTGTCCGTATACTGTTTTTAAAAGGGCCAGCACTGTACAATAAAAGTCCATAAGTCCAAATCAGTTCTTAACGGGCAATACATCCCAGGGCCATAGTCAGAAGGCAAGAGGCAGGCAACTAGACTTCTCCAGTTCACTGTGGCGAGGTTGGTTTCGCCACACTTGCGTTGGTATCATGTGTTTACAAAAAATGCAGTCTCCACATGGAAATGAGCCCTTCAAATGTAGCCATGTTGCTCTGTCTTTTTCCTTACTTGCTTGGGAGTGGCTGTGCACCAGAATTTCTTTAAGGTTCCTACCTCTCCTATAAATAATACTTGGAAATTTGGGGAGAACCTGCTGGATGTCCTTGTCTGTTTTCAGAATGTGCCAGTGGCGTCTAAGTATTCTGTTCATCTCTTCATGTGAGATATCATAGGTCCCTATACACCATATGACTTTATCCTTTACTTCTTTTCTCCTATTATTTGTAAGGAGTGTCTGTCTTTCCGTATTTTTTGCTTTTTTATATGCTCGGTGTAAGCATTTTTTTAGAATAACCTCGCTCCAGGAATCTTTGGTATAGGAGGCTACTTTCCCGTTCAAACGCTTCTTCTGTAGAGCAGTTTTGTCTAGCTCGTATACTGTATATTGGCCTACTGGGATTCCTCTTTTCAGAGGTTGTGGGTGGAAACTTTCCCATTGTAGGAAATTGTTTGTGGAGGTTTGTTTCCTGTGTATTTCTGTTTCTACACTGCCGTCAGGGTGCAATGAGATCCTTAAGCCAAGAAAATTTAGGCTTGTCTTTTGTATTTCAGCTGTAAATTTTAGGCCTAGTTTATATTCATTTGATTCATGTAAAAGCTCAAAAAATAATTTCTCTGTGTTGTCCCATAATATAAGGATATCATCCATATATCTTCCCCAGAATAATACGTGCTCAGTGTATTTATGAGAAAGTTTCTATGAAAACTATAACATTTTCACGCCAACCTAAAAATAAATTTGCAAAACTCGGTGCATAAATCATCCCCATCGCGGTTCCGCATATCTGTAAATAATATTTCCCTTAAAATGTAAAATATTTGTGTGTGAGCAAAATTTTTAAAAGTTCCTTTGGTATTGCATAAAACGTAGCTATTGTTGGGCGAGGTTTAAAGGGAATCTGTCAGCATCATATTACACTTTTTATTTTTTCATGCATCCTAATAAAATGAAATACCTGAAATCCATATGTGTCCTTCGTTTTCATTTTCGTCCAGTAGTTTCTTTTAAAAAGCGCTTATTCTGATATGCTAATTAAGGGTTAGGGAGCCCAGAGGGGCGTTCCTCCTGTAGCAAGTAGCCCAGGAACGCCCCCCTGATGTCATGTGCCCGCCGAAAATTTCAAATCCATAACGCCTCCATTGCCCTAAATCGCCTCCCACGGCGAGTCTAAGCTAGCCCCGCGCCAGGTCCTTTCTCCTCTTCTCCTCCTCCTAAGGATGCTTCTCCCCGGCCGGCTGAAATCTCGCGCAGGCGCAGTACCGCCTCTCGCCTGCGCCTGCGCGATCACGATTAAACTGAGGGCAAGAGCCTCATCGGCGTCACTGGGCATGCGCCGAGCCCAGTGACGTCGTCCCTGCGCGAGATTTCGGCCGGCCGGGAGACGCATCCTTAGGAGGAGAAGAGGAGAAAGGACCTGGTGCGGGGGCGGAGCTTTAGACTTGCCGTGGGAGGCATTTAGGCAATGGAGGCGTCATGGATTTGAAATTTTCGGCGGGCACATGACATCAGGGGGGCGTTCCTGGGCTACTTGCTACAGGAGGAACGCCCCTCTGGGCTCCCTAACCCTTAATTAGCATATCAGAATAAGCGCTTTTTAAAAGAAACTACTGGACGAAAATGAAAACGAAGGACACATATGGATTTCAGGTATTTCATTTTATTAGGATGCATGAAAAAAGAAAAAGTGTAATATGATGCTGACAGATTCCCTTTAAATAGTACATTAAACTCTTCTTTTGTGATCAGTTTTTGTTCTTTGGCTACCTTGAGGATCCCTTTCAATTCTGCTACATATTTTTCTGTTGGGTTATTTTCTAGTTGTTTATATCATCTTTCAATAATGACATTACTTTTTTCTCATAATATTCATTCTCAAGTAAAACAATATTTCCTCCTTTATCTGAGGGCTTTATAATCAGGTTTTCGCCTTTCACTAGATCCTGCATAGCTGTTTTCTCTTCTTGGGTGAGGTTACATGCTACATCACTCTTTTTAGCTTTTATTTTTTTCAGATCTCTGGTCATCAGGTTCACAAATGTTTTTATATTTCCATATTTTCCAAATGGTGGGGTAAACTTTGATTTTGGGGTCATGGAGCTATATGGGGGGTCTGGGATCAACCTCTCACCTCTACTTTCCTTATTGAGCTGTTCCAATATTTATAAAAAATGTTGAGAAAAAGAGTTAAATATAAAAAATATCATTAATTGAAGTATGGAAATAGAATAGGATAAGAAATAAAGAAATGCCCTGAAATTTGCAGAAATATGAAGTCTGGAGACAGTAAAATAATAAAAAATGGGAGATTTACATATCCCCAAAAATTGGGAAAAAATCCCAGGAATGTAGGATGTATAGATATAAAGATAAGTGCAGATAAAGTACCCCCAAAAGTCTCAAAGTCAATAGTCAAACGCAGAAACAATTATAGGATGTTTTGAGAAGTCCTTAGCCTTAGCCATGCGCAAAAGGAGGAAAAAACTGGTTTAGTTATAAAGTACTGAGACATGCGCGGTGCGAAATGATAACTGAGATAGGATCAAACAGGAAAGACATGTGCACAAGCAAAAAAGAAAAAACCAGAATCAAGCACAAAGTGCTGGGATATGCGCAATCAAAGATAGAAATCAAAACAGGACCAAACACTAAAGACATGCGCAGATGAAACTAAGGAAAAAGAAACTACAAACAGTGATGACATGAGCAATGGAGAAAGGGCGCAAGAAGTTGCCTAAGTCAATAGACATGCACAGAGAAAAGAAATAAAAACATCAGGGGAACTCTAAGTCCCCAGACATGCGCAGATTTGAGTATAATATGCAAATCCAGGAATGACGGACCAATATGGAACATCCTATAAGAACAAAGGTAAGAAGGGGAAGAAACATAAGACTAATCTAATAAAGAACCTCAGTGGTCAAGCCTATAACACGCCCCAAAAGAGGGAGGAGACCATGGTTAATAAATAGCTGGTATTTACATTGCGCGCACATACTGCCATAGCCCCTGAAGACGCCGGTTGCTCGGCGAAACATGTCGGATGGCAGCGCTTGCTATATTTTAATTACAGTCATTAGCCCGTAAATTTACAAACCAACCGAAACACGAAGGTAACGTGTGAGTTAACCACCTCCTCTGAAAAGTGACAGCGCGCAGCCACAAAGAGGAGATATCCTACCATTACATATGCATAGCAGGTTTAGGGAAAAGGAATATAGGGATGAGGTAGATGGGCTAGTCGACTTGATAGTTTTAATGTTAAGCTCCTTAATACTATATAGAACTTTTTGGAAATATTACTTTAATCCTAGGAACTTCTTCCTGGCTTCAAGCTTACTTACGTAGCTTGGCTTTAGGCCATGCAAGCCCAGGAGGGGACAGGCAACCATTAGTGATAAGCGATCATGCTCGGCCGAGTACCAGTTTGGCTCGAGCATCACTAAGCTTGGTCCATAGCGGTACTCGGCTGAGTACCACATGTGCTCGAGTGAAATGCTCGAGTCTCCTCCCCACACGTTTGGCGCCTGCTAAGCAGACAATCAACATGCAGGTAAGTAATGCCCTTCAGTGTAATGCCACAGCCATGTTAGCTACTGGCATTACACTGATTGGCTGGCCGGAACTGGCTGATTGGCTATATAGCACCCGATGACGTGTTCGGCTCAGTCAGCGTCAGGGAGAGCAGAGAGTAGGCAGGGAGAGATAGTGTGTGAAGAGAAATTTAACAGATTTTATTAGAAACAAGATTTTCAAAGACCCAAAAGTCCTTTTAAGGACTAGAGTGTGTGTGTTTGAGAGCAGTAATATATTTTTAGTACCTGCGCTCAATTGATCAGTCTCAGGGACAACCGTGCTGAGGAAGAGACACAGTGCAGGGATAAAAATCGCTGTTTTAACAACTACCTAAAGCTTTTCATGCAACCAATAATCCTTTTAAAGGCTAGTGTGCGTGTTTGACAGCAGAAATATATTTTTCTTTAATACCTATTAGTGATATATACTGTACATCATCAGCAGACTGTGTATTTTTGCAAATTTAACTAATCAGCAAATTTAACTATTATTGTCAATAGTGTGTGTGTTTTATCAACATCCGTGACATATACATTCCTCCATCCGCAAACTCTGTTTTTTGGGGAAATTAAAAAAAAAATTGTGCCACATCTGTGTGTGCGTTTAATACACACCTGTAACATATACTGTATTGTATACGCAAACTATGTTTTTTGAGGAAATTGAAATAATTTGTGCACATCTTTGTGTGCGTTTAACCCACATCCGTGACATATACTATACTCCATCCGCAAACTAAGTTTTGGGCGGAAATTTAACTAATTTGTACCACATCTTTGTGTGCATTTAATCCACATCCATGACATATACTGTACTCCATCCGAAACTATGTTTTTGGGGGAACTTTAACTAATTTGTGCCACATCTGTGTATGCATTTAATCCACATCCGTGACATATACTGTATTCCATCCACAAACTATGTTTTGGGGGGAAATTGAAATAATTTGTGCCACATCTATATGTGCGTTTAATCTACAACCGTGACATATACTATACTTTATCCGCAAACTATGTTTTAGGGGGAAATTTAACTAATTTGTGCAACATTTAGTCTCCATAGTGTGTGGCTCTCTGTGTCAAATACTGTACCACATATGAAAACAGTGTATTTTGGTGAAATGTAAATTATTTGTGCAACATCTAGTGTCCATAGCGTGTGGTTCTCTGTGTCAAATACTGTACCACATATGAAAACAGTGTATTTTGGGGAAATGTAAATTATTTGTGCAGCATCTACTGTGTGAGCATTTCATACATATCACTGACATATACTGTACTTTGTCCCCAGACGGTGTATGCTAGTCTGTGACATTATCAGGGCTATATCTCCTGTGTAATGTGTGCGCATCCCAAATACCTGTTTTAATTTATTGGCGCATAGACTTACAAATTCTACGCTACTATACGTGTGACATACTTTTAAGCATATAAGGATATTAAGAAGGCGGCCAGTAAGGGACATGCAAGTGGCCATGATGCTGATGGTGCACGCAGAGGCCGTGGCCCTGGGCGCAATGAAACTGAGTAAAAGAATGTAGCTGAGGGCCTCCAGCTGCGCTAACCCTCTAAAACAGTAATGGCCAAGGCGAACCTTTTAGAGACTGAGTGCCAAAACTGCAACCCAAAACCCACTTATTTATCGCAAAGTGCCCACACGGTCATTTACCCTGAATACTACAGTCCAATATAGTATATTTTCCATGTTCCTTATCATTTAGCTATAGCTGTAGAGTGCCAGTTCGTGCCACATGTCCAGCTTAGACACCCAGTAGCTGTAAAGCACATTGGGATCACTGAGGACGCTGACACAGTCTGCTATGTACTCCTTCACCATCTTACAGATTTTTTCCATTCTTGTGACACTAGGCCGCGCATCAAGGTGAGGGTACTGGCGCGGTGTCATGAAACTGTCTCATGCCTTGGAGAGTTTTGTCCTGAACTGCTGTGTGTTCCCCTCATCTCACCTCCTGGGTTGCCCAAGGAACTACGTACTCTGCCGCCAGCATTGTCAGA
Source organism: Bufotes viridis (assembly GCA_033119425.1). Lineage (NCBI taxonomy): Eukaryota > Metazoa > Chordata > Amphibia > Anura > Bufonidae > Bufotes > Bufotes viridis. The sequence continues at coordinate 121,783,968 of CM065594.1, forward strand.
TGGAAATTTATGGAGCAATTTTTCAAGAAGGACCTTCTGGTATTGCACCATTTTGCTTGTCCTCTCCACCACAGGAATGAGAGGTGAGAAGTTTTCTTTGTCAAGAAGAACTGAACAACCAGTAATCGCTGTTGTGCAAAATGCAACAGAATAGACTTTGCTGTCCTCATCAGGAGGATGACTTTCAATCTCCTTATCCTCTTCCTCCTCTCCTGTCCATCTATGCTGAACAGATGGAATAAACCTGCTATGGATACTACCCTCTGTAGCGGAGGCAACTGTCTCTTTCTCCTCCTCCTCCTCATCATCATCTTTATCCAATTCACACTGAGAAGACAAACTGAGGGTGGTCTGGCTATCACCCTGTGTAATGTCTTCCCCCTAGTTCCACCTCTTCCATATGTAAAGCATCCTTCATTGTTAGCAGCCAGCGTTTCAGTAGACACAGAAGTGGGATGGTTAGGCTGATAATAGCGGCATTGCCACTCACCATCTGTGTTTATCCCTTAAAGTTGTGAAAAACCTCACAGAGGTCAGACATACAAGACCATGTTGCAGCTGGTATTCCACTACTGCCTTCTGCTGCTCACAAAGCTCATGCAAATTGGGGTAGGTTTTGAGACATTTCAGAACACGTGGGCTAGGCATGGTATGGCCGGATCCCGGACATTAAAGAGGGATCCACATGGCCATATCAGCATTTGTCCCATGTACAATTTTGCCTTCTTCACTGGGCAAAGGTTGTTTTCTGCCCAATTATTAAGATTCTATTATTAGGACAGGTTTTTGAGGGACAATTTCCCGACGTTTTGCTGTGGTCACTGGGCAGAGTTGTTATTCTGCCCGGTGAGGGCCTTGATTGGCTGAGGGCTGGGCCTGTTATGTTCCATGGTTTTAGTTTAAGTTTATAACTACGCTGTAAAATATGTTATGGTTATTCGGTTATTTTTTGAGTTCTTAAACAGGCCATGCCATTAGTTTTCCTCCACTCTCGTGTGCTATGTTTTTATTTATATTAATGTACTGTATACTTTTGGGATGTTTGTTGTGCATGGTACATATATGCTGTATGATTGCCATGTGTGTGAGCTTGCCAAGCTAGAAAGCTGTCAACAAGTTATGGCCTTTATCAGACACAATCAACCTGATCCCTCATATCCTGCCACAGCTCTGAGGCAGTGTGCTGTTTGTCACCCAAGCTGCTTCTCCACTACCATGTTATGCTGCTTCCAGCAACTGACTGATGGTTGACTGCTGCTGCAAGATGAGAATTCAGAGTTTGTAGTGGAGTAGGAGGTGGAGAAGGGGGGTTGCAGCCACTAATGTAGGTGGTAGCTGAAATCCTGATGGAAGTAGGGCCCACAATCCTTGGCGTCAGTAGCACCTGTGCCATCCCAGGGTACGAATCTCTGCCGGCCTCCACAAGGTTCACCCAGTGTGCCGTCACGAAAATGTGGCCAAAAGCACTTGTCCATGTGTCCGTCCTTAAGTGGACCTTCCCAATAAATGCGTTGGTCAGATCACGGGTGATGTTATGGGACACGATTTCTGGTATAATGCGGGGACAACACACCGAGAAAAATAGTGGAGGCTGGGGACTGAGTAACGAAGGACGGCCGCCACCGTGAGGCTGAGGAAAGCCTCAGTGTCAACAGGCCTGAATGGCAACATTTCCAGGGCCAGAAATTTTGAAAGGTGCGTATTTAGTGCTATGGCCTGTGGGTGGGTGGCTGGGTATTTGCGCTTACTTTCAAAGACCTGGGGTAAGGACATCTGCACGCTGTGCTTGGACACAGAAGTGGGTGTGCTAGCTGATGGTACTTGCGAAGGCCCAGCTGAAGGGTGGGAGTCGTCCAGGCCTGTGTCTAGGACAGACGATTAACCAGCACATAACCCAGGGGTGGAAGAGGGGGCAGTGGTGTGACCCACAGACACTGATTGTGGACCCAGGGGTTCGGCCCACCTATAAGTTGGCTTTGATGCCATGTGGCGGATAATGCAGGTGGTGGTGAGGTTGCTAGTGTTCACCCCTACTCATTTTGCCTCCAGTGTAATGTCTTCCCCCATTATGTTCCCGGGTTTGAGTTTTTATTGTTTTGGTTTGAGTTAGAGTTTATGAATAATAATGGAAAATATGTTATGGTTATTTGGTTATTTATGAGTTATTATATTGGTATGGCACAGTTGGCAAATTACAATTCTTTTATCGTCCGCACTTTCCTCAAAAAAGCACCAGACTGCGGAACGCCTACCCCTTGGCAAGGAAGATTTCCGCACTCCCCTCCCCCCCCTTTTGCCATGATTGGTGGCAGCGGCAAGGCAGTTCCGTTTGGAGTCCCAGTGTAATTGCTGGGTTCCGATTGGTTACCATGGCAGCCAGGAACTTACTGAAGTACTGGCTGCCATGGTCATTTAGCAGCATTATACTTACATGCGCTGTCTGTGGCCGCCGGCGCTCCTTCTACTGGTAAGTGACAGGTCTGTGCGGGCATTGCTTATGCTTATAGCACAGACCTGTCACTTACCGGTAGAAGGAGCGCCCGGCAGCCACAGACAGCGCATATAAGTATAATGCTGCTAAATGACCATGGCAGCCAGGACTTCAGGACTTCAGTAGCGTCCTGGCTGCGATGGTAACCGATCGGAGCCCCAGCATTACACTGCTGGGACTCCGGTCGTAACTGCGCTGCCGCTGCCACCAAAGGGGGGGAAGGGAAGGGGGGGTGCGCCACTGCCACCAGTGGTTTTAATACTGGGGGGTGGGGGCACACTAGCCACCAATGATTTTAATACGGGGGCTGGGAGGGCGCACTGGCCACCTATAATTTTTTAATACTAGGAGAGGGGGCGGGGCGCACTGCTGCCCGGCGGCACCCGACTTCTGACAGGGTGCTGTGATCGGCGCAATTAACCCCACAGGCACCACCTAAGGGGTTAATTGCGTGGATCACAGCGCCCTGTCAGAGGTTGGGTGCCATTGCTGTTGCAATGCTTAATGGAATGTTGGGGAGTAGTGAGATGCAAATGGTTGATGTTGCAATGTTTATTGGAATGTTGTTTATCAGACAATGAGACGCGGTTCTTATCAAGAGCCAAACATCCTGGCGGGAGTTGGCCCCTCCTGACTGGATGGATGGCTTGTTTACTGACAACGCCTCCCAGGTGCCCACGGTGGGCATGTGGGATGCAAGTCATGGTTGTGTAACGAGAACTGGTATATAGCCTTGGGAGGTTTCCTTGGTCAAGTGTGCACGAATCTGATTCACTGGATGAGGACGCTTGTCTAGTTGAAGATTCCTGTCACATCGGACTCGGGAGACTCCCTGAAGCTTATGCCGATGCGTCATTGACTGCTTGATGGTGAAGTAAGTGTTATTTCTGCTGAAGTGATATTCTTATATATGCTGACCTTATATAAGTGCTATATGCTATTTTTGAGTTTAATATTCTAATTGTTATATACAGTATGCAAGCTTTTACATACTGAATAAATTACTTATTCTTTATGTGTCTGGTTTTTATTCTCATTTAACTATTCCTGAACTGTAAGCAAAACATTTATGGTGTCAGAAGTGGGATAGTTTGTGACAATGACCAGTTTTTTTTAAGAGAAAACAAGCTGAAGCTCTCCCCATAGCTAGTGATGTTATTCCAGGATGGGAGCAGGCTCCATATTCTGTCCTAGCTAAAGAGTGGGGAAAAGGTACTGGACTTGGAGTGAATTGAGCACGGACGGCAAGACCACAGACAAATGGAGGGGACAGTAACCTCCTGATCTGGACTAGAGGGCATTGATAGTCACCAAGGTGTGGGACAAAGTAAATTCCGGCCGGCCTGATCAGGGGTGGATGATTGGTCTGCCTGACCTGAGGTGCGGGGGAAGTCCCTGGCTGACTAGTCGTAGACGCGATTGATCAGATTTGAGCCAACCAGACGGGAAGGTGAATCCTTTGTCTGTGGAGGAAAAGGTTAAAGGTGCCTCTTTACTCCTCTGTTTTCTGTGCATCAGTCTGAAATACTGCTGTTGAAATGGGCCATTCCCAGTATTATAAAGAAGGAGAATATACAGCCCACTAGCTAGTAGCGAGGGAAGAGGGAGATTATAGGATGTGATATTAATGGAGAACTGAAAGTTGAGTGAGGAAAGTTAACTTTGCTAGGTAACAATGATAACTGATAACAATGATAACTGATTATCCCTGCTGATAACAGGGATGAAAGTCTGTAAGACTCTGTGAAGTTAGAGCTCGCAGACTTTAGGGGGGCTCTAATGAGTGAGGAAACAGAGCAGTGTCAGGATGTTAATTGATGGCACTAGCAAGAAAGAAAGCAGCCGAGTGTCTACAATCAGAAAGGTGTTAAATGTTCAGAAATGAACTGGTTAAGTTTTGTTTTGTTACCATAATAATATGTGTGTCCAGATAGGAATGATCCGTAGCTCTAGCATTAGAGATCACAGCAGTAAAGGATGGTCAGTTAATAGATAGGTATTGTACCTAGTGTGTGCCAATAGATGTGTGGTTAGCACTAAGAAGATGAAGGTGTTAGAAGGATATCGCTGTTGAAGTAGTTCTGCTTTCCAGAGTGTGAGAATCTGCAGAAAGCTTAAAGAAAGTCTCGTATAGTCCCGTCCCCCTGTGTTTATCTCGAAGTCTCAGGAAAGCTGAGTGAATCCTTGGGGCTGTGGTAGGATTCAATTTCCCCCGCCTTACCAGAGAAACATTCCTAAGATAAGAGAAGCAGGCAAAGAGAAGGGGGGAGGGAATAATGCAGAATAAGTGATGTAATATGTGTAATAACATTATACAAGACGAAGAATTGTTTCATAATTTTCTTTCTTCTTTCCCAAGCAGCGTAATGTGGGAATCCAGCTTTTAATTAAAATTATTATATATGTGCAACACTAACTAAGACCACGTGGCATATAGGAAGATTTGGGTTTAACAAAATTACTGTACGATTATAACTTTATGCTGTCTTTTTATAAGATTTTAATATCACAGAGTGAAGACCAGAAGACATTGGAAAACACCGCACAACAGCGACATAGACTATGATCAATTCTAGATGTGGTGTGTCTATCTGTTTCCAGGAAAGCTGTGTTTGTTTGTGCTGCAAGTTTGTGGCTGGGTTGGAAGACATAAATGATTCAGTGGAATGTGAATGGGTATGGCTCTGAGTTGTAGTTAAGTCGAATATGTGTGAAAACTGATGGATATTTTAGCAGAGCTGTGTATGCAATTCATATTTTATTTTATGTAAGGGCGTGGTTATGAGCTGTGAAAATGTGAATACGTATGGAGCACGATATTTGTTTTCATATAATATGCGCATTGACAATTTTATTTTATTTTTCTTGGAAGATTTTCGATTTTTATTGGTACCAAAAGTGTTGATTGAGCTCTACATTTTTTTAAATTGAAGTCAATGAAACGTTTCTTATGGGCCCTTCATGTGTCTATGCCTGTATTGTCATATCTGTTCGTTTAATGTTTGTAGTTCCGTGTTATATGTTAAATGTTTGTGCTAACATCAGAGATCTGTCCACACAGACGGTTCAGACAAAATTGACCAAGAAAGAGAAGATCAGAGAGTCCGACTGGAAGGGGTGGACAGATGACTCAGAGGGGAGGGAGGAGGATAGGGGTGGATGTTACAGACAACAGCACTTATGCCCATCCCCTGGTTATAGGACACTCCCATTAAAGATGAGAAGTCACGTGTTCCAGTCTATTAGTTTCTGTATTAAGGAAAGCTGGGTACTTCTCTAAACTAAAATGCAGAATAACATCAAACAGCCTTGGTGATTCATTGATGACAACCACATGTAGTGTTCCTCGGGCATTGCTTCAGCCCTGATGCCAAATGTCTTATTAATGTGGGGAAAAGTAAGTTTGCCACTTTATAATGGTTCTGGGAGATGGACTGGCAGAGTCTGCGGGACCCAGAATTCAGGAGAGAGTTGTGCTATGTGTGGTACTCCTTGTCCACACCACACGGGAGGATTGTATTCTGTGTTGACCATGCCCAGATCACTGTCCGTTCCCACAGACACCCATAAGGACAACACAAAGACAGGTGAGGGGGAAAAGTTAGATCAAGATTAGAAAACAGGAAATCCAGTATTGGCTGTGCTTTTAAACATTTTTAGCAGATTCAGTATGGCCCCGAGGATATCCCTCACTCTGGGTGATAAAGAAGTAGTCCCGTTATTGATTGATACTGGAGTAGCCCAGACTGTTGTGCACAGCAAAGATGGACTCCCCTGATTTAGTCTCCAAGGACACCAGTCTTGGGGCAGAAGTAGATGGGAAGGTAGTACACTCCCCTTTCAACAGAACCCATCCATATTAGATTTGCCCCTAACCAAGAGGTGCTTGCCCGGTTGCTGGTCAGTGGTAACGCCCCCTGTTGCCTCCTGGGTGCAAACTTGCTTGCAAAAGTACATGAAGAGACAGTGGTGTACTGGGAGATAGATCCAGGAGCACGGCAACCAGTACAAGCTACACCTCAATCAGTAGGATTAGATCTATATTGCATCATTGATGAGGTGTTAAAACCTGGAGATACAAAGATATTGTCCACAGGATTGGGATTAAGCTTTCCCCCTAATTATTTTGGATTGATTTGGTGAAGATCAAGTCTAAGCCTTAGGGGAATACAGGTAAACGGGGGAGTCATTGATCCTGATTATCAAGGGGAGATTAATGTGATTCTACATAATGCAGGAACAGAAACTTTGATAATACAGCCGGGAGATAGAATTGCTCAGCTAGTGGTGTTACAATATGCACATATCACTGCTATCAAGGGTAATGCTCCCTCCCAATTAACTGTTCGTGGTGCCCAAGGCCTTGGGCACACTGAAGGAGCCAAGATATGGCTTAAAGAAAATACAGGTCCTCCTGTTTCAGCGGAGATGATAGCAAAAGGTTCAGACAATGTGGTGATTACCATGAAACCAGGACAGGAAGGATACAATTTTACCCCGTCGGGGAATGTATATCTACGAGACTAATGTTTTTCTTTATTTTCCTCAGCTGCTATTGCCAAACGTGAGTTTGTTACTGGCTGTTATATGGATATGGAACAACCAGGGAACCATGAAAGTGGGGCTTCGAGCAGAAGAGACTTTATGGAAAACAAAAGAGAACTTGTGGCTGTTTCTAGCCAAGAGTCTGAACCTGACAGATTTTTGCCTTCGGACAATTATGTCTGCATCAAATATTTTGGAAACTTGTTTGGTCGCAATACCTACCCCCATTAATATATGGACACAATTGTTGCGTATCCAACTAAATGATACTGATCTAACAGAAAAATATACTTTATATGGACATGTTAACCCTTATTATGCATGCCTTAAAGGGAATCTGTCACCAGGTTTGAGCCCTGTCAGCTAAACATATGCTGACGTTCAGGGTCTCATTAGCATGCCTAATATGGGCTCATCTAAACAAATGGTAGCGTAATTTTGTCAAAAAACAGGTTTAACTAACCTGTCAATCACACATATAAGGAGCCCAAGGGGAGGTCCAGCGATGCAGGGTGCCCGGCCGCAGACATCGCTGTATGTGGCCAGCGCCGCCTCCTAATGCTCCGTGCCGCCTCTCCTCCCCTCCTCCTGCTGTAGCGCTGGCTCGTGCGCACGCGCGTGCGCACTTCACTTGAAGAAGCCGATCCAAGAAGTCCGCGTGCGCACAGGCGTGCACCCGTGCGGACTTCTTGGATCGGCTTCTTCAAGTGAAGTGCGCACGCGCCGTGCGTATGAGCCAGCGCTACAGCAGGAGGAGGGGAGGAGAGGCGCACGGAGCATTAGGAGGCGGCGCTGGCCACATACAGCGATGTCTGCGGTCAGGCACCCTGCATCGCTGACCTCCCTTGGGCTCCTTATATGTGATTGACAGGTTAGTTAAACCTGTTTTTTGACAAAATTACGCTACCATTTGTTTAGATGAGCCCATATTAGGCATGCTAATGAGACCCTGAACGTCAGCATATGTTTAGCTGACAGGGCTCAAACCTGGTGACAGATTCCCTTTAATTGTTCTACTTATGAATATTTGCAGGAGAATATGATAAGAATCATTACTGGACTCGTTGCTGCTGCAAAAGTCTGTTATAGTTTTACATGTGATAAAAAACTAATGACATCTTGTATACAGGCGAAAATACAGAATCAAAGTAAACCTTCCATCTGTAATAGGAAGGTGAATAGTTGTAAGAAAATAGTATCGGGAAGAAATATGCAATGTAATATAACAAAGATAGTACCTTCCTTAGATAAACATGTACCTTTGCCCTCAGGATGGGTATTAGCATGTAGAAACTCTAGTTACACATAGAGATGGCCCGAACTATTCACCGGCGAACATAGCTTGTTCGCGTTCGCCTCAGCCGGCGAACATATGCGATGTTCGGTCCGCCCCCTATACATCATCATTGAGCAAACTTTGACCCTGTAGCTCACAGTCAGCAGACACATTCCAGCCAAGACCCTCCCATCTCCTGAACAGCATCCATTTTAGATTCATTCTGAAGCTGCAGTCTTAGTGAGAGGAGGGAGAGTGTAGTTGCTGCTGATTTAATAGGGTAATCGATAGCTAGGCTAGTGTATTCAGTGTCCACTCCAGTCCTGAAAGACTCATCTGATCTCTGCTGTAAGGACAGCGTCCTGAAAGCACCCCAAAAAGCCCATGTCAGGCCGACTTCCACAGACTGTAGTGTGCCCACCACCACTCATACCGGGTGGCACAGGCATTTAATTTTTACACTTTAGTCTAATTTCAGTTGCTTGCCTGCTGCCAGTGTGTGTCAGGCCGACTTCCACAGACTGTAGTGTGCCCACTGCCAGTGCCCACCACCACTCATACCGGGTGGCACAGGCATTTAATTTTTACACTTTAGTCTAATTTCAGTTGCTTGCCTGCTGCCAGTGTGTGTCAGGCCGACTTCCACAGACTGTAGTGTGCCCACTGCCAGTGCCCACCACCACTCATACCGGGTGGCACAGTAGCTTGCCGATAAATAAGGCATTTCATTTTTACACTTTAATCTAATTTCAGTTGCTTGCCTGCTGCCAGTGTGTGTCAGGCCGACTTCCACAGACTGTAGTGTGCCTACTGCCAGTGCCCACCACCACTCATACCGGGTGGCACAGGCATTTAATTTTTACACTTTAGTCTAATTTCAGTTGCTTGCCTGCTGCCAGTGTGTGTCAGGCTGACTTCCACAGACTGTAGTGTGCCCACTGCCAGTGCCCACCACCACTCATACCGGGTGGCAATAGCTTGCCGATAAATAAGGCATTTCATTTTTACACTTTAGTCTAATTTCAGTTGCTTGCCTGCTGCCAGTGTGTGTCAGGCCAACTTCCACAGACTGTAGTGTGCCCACTGCCAGTGCCCACCACCACTCATACCAGGTGGCACTGTAGCTTGCCGATAAATAAGGCATTTAATTTTTACACTTTAGTCTAATTTCAGTTGCTTGCCTGCTGCCAGTGTGTGTCAGGCCGACTTCCACAGACTGTAGTGTGCCCACTGCCAGTGCCCACCACCACTCATAACGGGTGGCGCAGGCATTTAATTTTTACACTTTAGTCTAATTTCAGTTGCTTGCCTGCTGCCAGTGTGTGTCAGGCCGACTTCCACAGACTGTAGTGTGCCCACTGCCAGTGCCCACCACCACTCATACCGGGTGGCACAGTAGCTTGCCGATAAATAAGGCATTTCATTTTTACACTTTAATCTAATTTCAGTTGCTTGCCTGCTGCCAGTGTGTGTCAGGCCGACTTCCACAGACTGTAGTGTGCCCACTGCCAGTGCCCACCACCACTCATACCGGGTGGCACAGGCATTTCATTTTTACACTTTAGTCTAATTTCAGTTGCTTGCTTGCTGCAAGTGTGTGTCAGGCCGACTTCCACAGACTGTAGTGTGCCCACTGCCAGTGCCCACCACCACTCATACCAGGTGGCACAGTAGCTTGCTGATAAATAAGGCATTTCATTTTTACACCTTAGTCTAATTTCAGTTGCTTGCCTCCTGCCAGTGTGTGTCAGGCCGACTTCCACTGACGGTAGTGTGCCCACTGCCAGTGCCCACCACTCATACCGGGTGGCACAGTACCTAGGACGCGTAGTACCACTTATCTAAAAAAAATGGCAGGCAGAGGCATCCCACCCCGCAGGCGCCGTCGTGGTCGTGGTGCTGTGATTTCCACTGGCCCTGGAATAATGCCCAGTGTTCAGAGGCCACGTACCCTGAACCTGAAAAATTCTGAAGACATAGTTGACTGGCTTAGACAGGACACCCAATCTTCAACAGCTTCCGCTAAGAATCTTGACGCACCATCCTCCTCCAGCTCAGCTTCGGTCACCTGCTCTCAAGTTACCACGCTCCCGCCCGCCGCCACCACCACTACCACAGCCATCACAACCGCTTCACTTGATCCGTCAGAGGAGTTATTTACACATCAGTTGTATGCAATTAGTGATGCGCAACCATTATTGCCAGATGATGTAGATTACAGGTATATGTTTCAGTCAGGCAGGATTACACACATGGAAGTACAGTGTGATGATGATGATGATGTTGTACCTGCCGCTGCTTCCTTTGCTGAGGTGTCAGATACAAGTGAAGCGGTTGATGATGACAATGTGTCCACGGATGCCACGTGGGTGCCTGCTCGAAGAGAAGAAGAGGGGGAAAGTTCAGAAGGGGAGACAGAGAGAATGAGGAGACGAGTTGGAAGCAGGGGGTGGTCGTCGCAAGGAGTTAGTGGCACAGTCAGACAGCATGTATCGGAACCCGGGGTCAGCCAGACAGCACGCCAGTCAACGCATGCTGTTGCGACCACCAGAATGCCGTCATTGCAAAGCTCAGCAGTGTGGCATTTTTTTTGTGTGTCTGCCTTTGATAACAGCAATGCCATTTGCAACCTGTGCCAAAAGAATCTGAGTCGTGGGAAGTCCAACACCCACCTCGGTACAACTGTTTTGCGAAGGCACATGATCTCACATCACAAATGCCAATGGGATCAACACATGAGTACAAGCAGCACACAAACTCAAAGCCACCATGCTCCTCCTGGTCCAGCATCTTCAGCCACGTCAACCACTGCTGTCGTTCTTGCCCCCTCTCAACCACCCGCCACTCCGCCTCTCACCTTCAGCAGTTCCATCTCATCTGCCCACAGTCAGGTGTCTGTTAAGGAAATGTTTGAGCGTAAGAAGCCAATGTCACAGAGTCACCCCCTTGCCCGGCGTCTGACAGCTGGATTGACGGAACTCTTAGCCCGCCAGCTTTTACCATACCACCTGGTGGAGTCTGAGGCCTTCAAAAAATTTGTCGCTATTGGGACACCACAGTGGAAGGTACCCGGACGAAATTTTTTTTCAAAAAAGGCAATCCCTGATATGGGACGTAACAGGGATTAAACTGATAGGAATAGTACTAGATAAGACACCACTCGGGTGTGACAGTAAATTGCATGGTGCAGACGCAGTGACCGTGGATTAAAACAAAAGGGAGGGAGCCAGCGTTTTTTTAACCATCTCCCCGTTTGAAAAATCAATTCAATAGATGGACCCCAGATTGGGGACGTTAGAGGGATTAAACTGATGAGAATAGTAATACAGAAAATACCACTCATATCGGGTTTGACAGTAAATTGCACGGCGCAGACGCAGTGACCGTGGATAAAAACAAAGGGGAGGGAGACAGCGTTTTGTTAACCATTTCCCTGTTCGAAAAATCAATTCAATAAATGGCCCCCAGATTGGGTAACTTAACAGGGATTAAACTGATGAGAATAGTACTACAGAAAATACCACTCATATCGGGTGTGAGAGTAAATTGCACGGCGCAGACGCAGTGACCGTGGATTAAAACAAAGGGGAGGGAGCCAGCGTTTTTTTAACCATCTCCCCGTTCAAAAAATCGATTCAATTGACCTTTGGGGGACCCTTGGTGTTGTACGTGGCTGGGTGGAGGAAGAAACCTTCAATGACATCACCGGGACGTGGCTAGCTTGGTATCCAACCTTGTGCAAATGGGGAGTTTGCGGTTGTGCAAATGGACTGTTTGCGGTTGTTTGCGGTTGTTTGCGGTGTATTAAAAGGGGAGTTGGGTCTATCAATGTCTGTGAAGCGGGCGTAACCCTTACACTACCTGATCGATACAACATCATACCTGATCGTATACACAAACTGGATGTTTTAAAGGATGTTATTCCAAACAATTTAGGAATGTTACGTGATTTATGCCTTTTATGGATTAAAACCCGACTCTGCGTCCACTACGTAATTTTCCATGGGAGTTTTGCCATGGATCCCCCTCTGGCATGCCACAGTCCAGGTGTTAGTCCCCTTGAAACAACTTTTCCATCACTATTGTGGCCAGAAAGAGTCCCTTTGGTTTTTAAAATTCGCCTGTCTATTGACGTCTATGGCGGTTCGCCCGGTTCGCCCGTTCGCGAACATTTGCGGAAGTTCGCGTTCGCCGTTCGCGAACTTAAAATTTTATGTTCGCGACATCACTAGTTACACATACATACCAGCTAATATCACAAACGGACCTTGTACAATAGCTCGGCTAACATTAGCCATGGTGCCCTTGACATCTGCTATAAAGAATAGGCAGAAAAGAGAGGCTACTGTTCAATTACCTGAAGATTGTGATTATAATGTAAATTTGCTATCACGAGCTGAATATATAAGCTTAGGGGCATCTGTTGTAGGTATTCCGGCATTATCAATATATAACCACAGGACTATAGCTAAACTAACTTGCTTTATGGTAAAACAAATTAATGTTACTAGTACAATATTACAGGATATATTGTTAGATATACAATCATATAAAAAAGCAATTTTACAAAATAGAGCTACTATTGATTACTTATTATTGCAACATGGTATAGGATGTGCTACTTTTGCTGGAATGTGTTGTTTCAATTTATCAGATCATTCAGATAGCATCAAAAATAAAATAGGTCAATTAGAAGACATGGTAAAACACATCAAACAAGATGTAAACCAAGGGTGGTGGGATTGGCTTTTCAGTTGGCTGCCTGATACAGGACAGATAAGATACATTATTGGAGTGATATTTACCATCATCGCAATATTGGTAGGTATATGTTGTTGCATACAATGCATTCCATCCTTTTGTGCCATGATTTAAAAAAAAACACAGAAAGACAAAAGGTTAATGTCGCCTATGGGACTTATAATGTTCCATGAGAGACTCCAAGGGTGGAAATGTAATGTTAGTATATTCTAACATCGAGGGTCCCCATCACCATGGTGTAATGCAACGTGAATGGGATTCTAAAATGGAGTCTCTCTTGTATTATAAGTATATTTTAGAATAATATTAATAGAGATGCTGTTGCAATGCTTAATGGAATGTTGGGGAGTAGTGAGATGCAAATGGTTGATGTTGCAATGTTTATTGGAATGTTGGTTATCAGACAATGAGACGCGGTTCTTATCAAGAGCCAAACATCCTGGGCGCGAGTTGGCCCCTCCTGACTGGATGGATGGCTTGTTTACTGACAACGCCTCCCAGGTGCCCACGGTGGGCATGTGGGATGCAAGTCATAGTTGTGTAACGAGAACTGGTATATAGCCTTGGGAGGTTTCCTTGGTCAAGTGTGCACGAATCTGATTCACTGGATGAGGACGCTTGTCTAGTTGAAGATTCCCGTCACATCGGACTCGGGAGACTCCCTGAAGCTTATGCCGATGCGTCATAATCATTGACTGTTTGACAGTGAAGTAAGTGTTATTTCTGCTGAAGTGCTATTCTTATATATGCTGACCTTATATAAGTGCTATATGCTATTTTTGAGTTTAATATTCTAATTTTTATATATGCATGCTTTTACATACTGAATAAATTACTTATTCTTTATGTGTCTGGTTTTTATTGTCATTTAACTATTCCCGAACTGTAAGCAAAACACATGGGAATACCTCTGTGTTAGAATAAAAAACCAGAACACCGAACCCGGACTTCAGTGAAAAGATCCGGGTTCAAGTCCGGATGCAGAAAATCATGAAGTTCAGTACGAACCTGAACTTTATAGTTTGGGTTCACTCAACCCTAGTTATTTGGTTATTTATGAGTTCTTACTTTGGTATGGCAGAGTTTGCAAATTACAATTCTTTTATCGTCCGCACTTTCCTCAAAAAAGCGCCAGACTGTGGAACACCTATACCTTGGCAAGGGAGATTTCTGCAAGGGGGAACAGTTGCGGGCCTGTGCGGTGAGCCAGACCGACAGGGGAATTGTATGTGAGGTCACGATGTGAGCAATTAGGTAGACCGAGGTGAATACAGTTCTGGTTACTCACGGTTATGTCGTCCCTGGGCAGGCTTGCATAAGTGATAAGGAGAACGGCACAACGATTTTCTGGGACACGCTCTGATAAGGAACACAGGCCAGATGGTGGTTCGAGGTGCCCTTGGTGGTCTGTAATAATGTGCCTATGGTGCCTATGATTGTCGTGACGCCAGTACCTTTTGTGGTGGTACAACCATTTATAGTAGTAGTAATTGAGGAGTAGGAAACTGAGACAGCAGTGAAATCCAACTTATGACTTTTACTAAATGTTGCTCCTGGTAACAGTTACATCCAAGTATAACACAGTCTCTATTACATCCAGATATGAAATACAGTCTCTCATGCATACAAGGGTAGGGAAATGTAAGTCCTCAAGATTAACAGGCTCTTTGTCTTTTATATATATGAAAGCTACTGCTTCAGACTAGGCTTTTGAAAGTATAAAAAGTCTTAGGCTGGTAACAACTCTTGCCTTATTTTAACCTTGATTAAAGGTGTTTTTCAGAATCCTTGAACCTCTATTTCCAGTGCTTTTCTGAGAGGTGGCCTGACTGTCCTCAGGATTTAAACTGGAGGTGTGGATGCCGGAAGCAAAGTCCCACACCTAATTGCAAAGGTGCCTGGGAAGCCTTTGAGTATGGCCATTATGCTATCCTTTGACTTGTCCATTCTCTGTAAACTAGCACTGCCCAGATGGCCGCCACCTGCTGGTGAACCAGGCACATTACACTTGAACAGTAATTTGCAAGGAAATAGATACACACACTATGTAGGAAATGGTAATAAATATAAATGATGACACAGGATCAACCATTACAGATAGTGGGGGCCCAAAAGAGGTGGTAATGCCACTCTAGGGTATTACACATCTGGAAGCAAGTGCGGATGCAATGCGTTTTTCACTCATGGTTGCCAAGAAATGTTGTTTGTAAACCTTCAGTTTTTTATCGCGCGTAAAAACGCATCAACACGCATTGCACCTGCACGGAAACAACTGAACGCAAATCGCAGACAAAATGGACTGAGCTTGCTTGCAAAATGGTGCGAGTTTCAATGAACACATCCGGACCTAATCCTGATGGAAATCACTGACCAAAACACTGATGTGTGAATGAGGCTTTATGGAGAGACATTAGGACAGGTTTTGTGCCTTAGGGCTCATGCATATGAAGGTATTTTTTTTCCCGTGTCCATTAAGTTTTTTTATCACTTTTCATCAAAGCTGACCACTTTTTGGCCCAGAAAAATAATTAATAGAAACCACACTGAAGTGGCTAAAGAGCCACAAATTTTCTGTTTTAGACCTAATATTAAAATATAACTTTTATTTTCAACTCACTAAAATTCTTTCTTTTTTCTATATAAACCCACAAAACATTAAAAATGACTGGGCTTTAAGGCAAATTACCAAAGTTTTTCTATCAAGTAGCAAGACTCATAAGTTTTATTCCAGTGTGACCTTTCAGTGTGATTTATATTTCAGTTTGATATTTTTTCAGTTTGATATTGTATTTCATTTTATCCTACAATATATCCCTTGAACTATTCAGGGTACCCTTTTTATAATTTTATATTTCAATAAATCTATATTTTCTATATATTTTCAATCTATTTGTGACCAGATATAGAGTGCCGATCTATATATTATTAATCTTCCACGTATCTACCATGGCTGTCCTAAATGTGGCCAGTAGACATCCCCCATCACGGGTGCCCCCTCCCTAGCCTAATCCCCCTGCAAGCATACCAGCGGGAGGGAAGATGCCTGCAAAGGGAAGATGCCGCCTAGATAGCTGGACAATTTTGTCCAGGAGCAGCCACATCAAAGGACAAGGGGATCAATAATGATCCCCTGCCTTTTGATAACATCTCCGGAGGTATGTACAGTGGATATAAAAAGTCTACACACCCCTGTTAAAATGTCAGGTTTCTGTGCTGTAGAAAAAATGAGACAAAGATAAATCATTTCAGAACTTTTTCCACCTTTAATGTGACCTATAAACTCTACAACTCAATTGAAAAACAAACTAAAATCCTTTAGGTGGAGGGAAGGGCCAATCGCAGCGCTCCGCTCACAGCCTGGGAGAAAAAAAACTCCCAGGATATGAGCTGTGCACTGCGATTGGCCAGCGCTACAGTCTGGCATACGCCTACTATAACCAAGTGTACTAGGCTCCGCCTAGTATAACCAAGTCCCAGAAGATACCGGAGCCTATACCGAGCGAACGGAGCGGCCCCCAGGGATAATAGTAAGTGCAGGGAGATCCCTGGGCGCCGCTCTACATGTCAGCATACTTAGTACACATTTTTTACCCTGATGAAAGGTCCTCTTTAAACTAATACTTTGTTGAAGCACCTTTTGAATTTATTATAGCACTAAGTCTTTTTGGGTATGAGTCTATCAGCAAGGCACATTTTAACTTGGCAAGATTTGCCCACTCTTCTTTGCAAAAACACTCCAAATCTGTCAGATTGCGAGGGCATGTCCTGTGCACAGCCCTCTTCAGATCACCCCACAGATTTTCAATCGGATTCAGGTCTGGGCTTTGGCTGAGCCATTCCAAAACTTAAATCTTCTGGTGAAGCCATTCCTTTGTTGATTTGGATGTATGCTTTGGGTCGTTGTCATGCTGAAAGATGAAGTTCCTCTTCATGTTCAGCTTTCTAGCAGAAGCCTGAAGGTTTTGTGCCAATATTAACTGGTATTTGGAACTGTTCATAATTCCCACCATCTTAACTAAGGCCCCAGTTCCAGCTGAAGAAAAACAGCCCCAAAGCATTATGATGTCACCACTATGCTTCACTGTGGGTACGGTGTTCTTTTGGTGAAGTGCAGTGTTGTTTTTGCACCAAACATATCTTTTGGAATTATGGCCAAAAAGTTCAACCCAGACTAGTTTTCTTCTCGTCCTTTCATCAATTTTGGAGGGACTTCTAGTTCTTGGTATATCTGCAGACCAAAGGGCACGTTTCGCCAATCTTTTCATGGGGGCTTTTGAGGAGACTTACAATTCAGGCTATTGGATCAACAATATCATCTTTTATCGTCACTATATCGACGACTTGATCTTTGTATGGGAAGGCGACAGTGTGTCGGTAGAGGGGTTCATCAAATATATTAATAGCAACAGCTGGGAGATCACACTCTCTGGGACCCACAGTAACACAACTGCCGAATGTTTGGATTTGGAGCTCAGCTGCAGCAGTGGAAACATAATCACTTGCACATTTTTCAAGAAAGTTGACTGTAACAGCTACCTCGACTTTGCCAGTAACCACTATAAGAAATGGAAGGTAAATATTCAGTTTAGTCAGTTCAAACGTGTCATTCGGATCTGCTCAGAAGACAGTGATTTAATATCCCAGAGTGAGATCATCCGCACCAGATTTACACAGAAAGGCTTCCCTCCTGGGATAATAGAAGTGGACTTCAACAGAGCCCGTGCGCTCACACAGGAAGACTGCCTACCGGATAAAGTAAGGAGAACCACTAAGAAAGACCCTTCCGTGGGAGGTTACAGTGCCAACTTCCTAACCACTTTTAGCAGCAACCATACCATGATCAAAAAGATCCTGTCCAAACACTGGTTCATCCTCAAACGAGACCCCATCTTGAACAAGATCCTACCGGAGAGACCCCACCTCACCTTCAGGAGGGCCCAGTCCCTGAAGAATCCAATGGGAAGCTTTAAGTGCAAGTAGCCTAAATGCTTATGCTGTAAAAGCATACACACCACTACTACTGTCCATAACTCCAGCGGCAATACCTTCTCCATTAAAAGCCATCTGAATTACGGCTTTACAAACGTGATTTATGTACTGTAGTGCCCTTGTGGTCTCCAGTATGTGGGGCAGACCATCCAAACCCTCCGCAACAGACTAAATAAGCACAGATCTAAAGTCAAAATAAGATTTCTCCAGCACAGTATCTCTAGACACGCCACTGAACACCACCAAGGCTCGTTCTTCGTATTCACCATTACCCCAATAGAGCAGATCAAATCTAATGGTTACAGCATCATTCAAACATTGCGGAGATGAGAGATGTTCTGGATTTATTAGCTCCACAGTTTGAAACCACGCGGCCTCAATGAAGCATTTGAAATCAATTTATGAAAGGGATCTTTGAAGTATAAGAACATTTACCGTATTGTGTTTTGGCTCATGAAGCTAAACCCTTTCACTGTGCGTATGTTACTCTTATGGACTGGCCCACCCTACGCACAAAAATAACAATTGTATAGTCCTCCGTAGGCTTCATTTATGCCCATTTATGTATGTCCCTTTTAATCGATCCTGTTACTCAGCATTCTTTTTTAATCAATTATTATATCCAGCCACCTGGTCTGTGTCATCTAATATCCACTTTTAATCTATTAGAATTTGTGTCCATTACTAAACTGTGTATCCAATTGATGCCCATTTACTGCCACCATTTTTTTACAGCTTGTCGTTATGTAATGGGTGGCGTTTCTATCCCCAAATGCCTAACCCATTTTAGTCAGCCTCCTTATATCATCTAGGGATGTTTATCCCCTTTTTATCCCCTTTCCATCCCTCTCCATGCCTATCATGCTGTGTCCTTTTTTAATTCCTTCTCCACCTATGAGCACAGTGACCCTCGCTTTTTCCTGCTCGATGCGCCCTCCCATCCGCCCATACACTCAAACTGGACAAGAGGAACAGTGTCTGGTTGCCGGACGCGCAGATATCACGTGTCCATCAGTGATGTGCTCCTCCTCCCGCCCGCCCATACACTCTAGCTGGACAGAAGGAAGAGCGTCCGGTTGCCAGGCTACTGAGCAGCCACGTGACCACCCTGATGGTCATGTGACCGCACCCAGCAGAGCGATGTGTCTCTGGCTGTTTATCTCAGCCGGACACTGCTCTTTTGACAAAAAAGCAAGCTTCTCTGCATAGTTTCTCTATTTCAACCACCCGAACCACCAATGTTCTACCCACTAGTAAATCTAATCTAGATACTATTTTAATTTGCATGCCACATTGCACGCATTGTATTAGACATGTGGAGGGGTCAGGACCTCCCCTTCCACTCCCCCATTTGTGCCCTTTTGGCGGTTTTTTATGTTTTTTTTAAATATTTAAGCGTGTTTATAAGATGTGTGTACTGTATGAGCAGTCTGTACCTGATGAAGGGGTGCTGTATGCCCCGAAACGCATTGTACCATCTGCTAATTTATTAAACCAAGTTTGTGTCAACATCAAAGATTGGTTCTTTGCACCGTCAAAACCATTTCTCTCTATTAAGTTCTTGGTAATGTCACTGTTGTGCCATATTTTCTCCACTTGACGATGTCTTCACTGTGTTCCATGGTATATCTAATGCCTTGGAAATTCTTTTGTACCCTTCTCCTGACTGATACCTATTAACAATGAGGTCCCTCTGATGCTTTGGAAGCTCTCTGTGGACCATGGTTTTTGCTGTGGGATGTGACTAAGAAAATTTCAGGAAGGACCAACTAGAGCAGCTGAGCTTTATTTGGGGTTAATCAGAGGCACTGTAAATGATGGCAGGTGTTTGCTGACTCCTGTTTAACATGATTTTGAATGTGATTGCTTAATTCTTAACACAGCTACATCCCCAGTTATAAGAGGGTGTGCACACTTATGCAACCACATTATTGTTTTTTCTTTCTTCCATCCTCCTAAAAGATTTCAGGTCTTAAATTATTTATCTTTGTCTAATTTTTTTATAGCACAGATACCTGACATTTTAACAGGGGTGTGTAGACTTTTTATATCCACTGTAGACGTACCTACAGGAGATGCGCGAATCCTTCAAGTGCGCGGCAGGACATGTGGGCTGGCGCAGTGACATCATATCACCGCGCCAGCCTAAGTGGACTTGGCTGAGCGAGGGAAGACGGGAGCGAGCGTGCCGCTCAAGAAAGTCAACTCCACCCCCAGAACAGAGCGCAGGCAGTGATGCGCCAGGCTGCGCTGCGCTAGGAGAGAGGAGAGAAGACCAGCTCTCCCTCCACCAGGAAGTAAGTGCAGGCATCGCTGCGCTCACAGGCAGCGCTCGGTCCAGCCCCACAGAAGGAGAGAGCAGCCCACATTTAGAGGAGAGCGCAGGCTGTGCTGCAAGTAAGGAAACCCTGGAATGGCTGAGTAAACTGCCTCTGTACCACCACTGAACCCTCTGTACCCTCTCTGTCTTAACCCCTTGCTGGACTGATAGCCCCTTCCTTGCCCAGCAGAGCATTGGACTGTAGTTACCAAGCCCGCAATCCCCTGTTCCTTGTTTGTCATGAATGTGAGGAGCATTACAGTACCCTGTAACCCTGGGTTAACCTCTCCACTGCTGATGTTTAACCCCTTGCCGTTCTGATCCTGATCCTGCCCAGCAGAGCTCTGTCCTGCAGAGTCCCTGAACCCCAGTAATCTGCCTTGATTACCTACCGCAGGAATTACCCCTTCACTGCTACCTGCAGCTGTAACCCCTTTTCTGCTGTACGGCAGTTACTGTGCTTTGCCCCTTGTGCCCGTAGGGACAGTGTGTAGATAGATTGGGTGGGTTGCTGGTATTTATGTACTGTATGTGTAAGTGTAATGCATAGATAGTGTGTGGGGTGGAATGGGAATTGTGTATTCTATTGTGCAGCAGTGTGTTAAGTAGAATCCATTAACCCCTTCACTGCTGCTCTATTTCCTGCTGAACCCCTGTACCAGCCCTGACCCTGTGTTAACCCACCAATCTTGGGTTAACCCTTGCTGTTCCACTCCCTGTAAATGTCCGTGGCCTGCATTGTGTTAACCCTTGCAGTGCCATAATTTGCATAGTAAGTCGCATATCAGTGTAGAGTGAGGCAACAGAGCTAGTTTGAATTTCTATTATAAATAGGCGTCATCAATAGACGACTCACGCCTATTTATGAATATTAATTATTAGTATTATCTTAAATATTAATAATTAATATTTTCCTTAACAGAGCTGTTTTGGTGGCTGGTGGTTTTAATGCAATAGTTGATTGATAAATGTCTGTAAATACAGGTAAGTGCTTCTCTATGTGTACATGTGGAATCTTCTTATTGGATCGTCCGTCACTAATGTTTGTATGAAGAGAGGAGTGAATAATTCGTGTTTAGTTTGTATGTTCCTCCAGACAAAAACCTAGAGGCAGCCTGCATCCTATACTACAAGTAGCAAGTGACCTTTCTACCATAGCCATGACTCCTTTGTTTGCTGTACAAGGAAATATCTCACAGTGACGACATCAGAAATTCCCTGGCAACTGCTTGCAGGAAATGAGCGGCTTACTGCAGAGTATAAAGAAGAGAGGCTTGAAGTTCCCAGAGGCTGCAGCTTATCTGCCATTTCATCTGTAGATACATTCCCTGTATCTGTGCATAGAACACAAGAACAGCCTTAAACAAATAATAGATGGCTGTAAATACCAGAAACATGCATGTGACGCTCCATTCACGGTCTATGGGACTGACTGAGATAGGCTTGTACACTGTATAGCTGTCTCCAATGGTCCCAAACACAGTGAACAGAGTGGTGGTGCGCCTACTCAAACAATGATCCAGTCAAATGGGCGATTTGGGATCCCTATTCTTGTTATCAGTGAGACTCCCATCAGTCAGACCCCCCCCCACCAGACTAGTGGTTATCCCCTCTCCAGGGTGTAGGGGAGAACACAGTTAATTTAGGACTACCTGCTTACATTGTGTACAGGTGTAAAGGGAACTGATGTGGTGCAAAATGTACAATGTTCCTGCAACAGCCACTCTTAGGGCCTGCTGTCAGGGAGGAAAAGGACGCTTTGTGTTGTCTGCAGCAATGGCGCCCATATACTTTGGAGAATAAAACCGGATCTGTGATATAAAGGGGTCTATTCCCTCCTAAGTAAACTACAGGACACCACTCTCTAGTGTCCTCTCTTCCTCACTAAGGCCACTTTCACACGAGCGAGTTTTCCGTGCGGGTCTAATGCGTAAAAATCAGTTTTTGCGTTGCGTAAAAAACGCAGCATGTTCTATATTCTGCGTTTTTCACACAGCCCTGACCCCACAGAAGTGAATGTGGCTTCAGTGACAAATGTATTGCTTGTAAACCTTCAGTTTTTTATCACGCGCATCAAAACGCATTGCACTCGCGCAGAAAAAACTGAACAACTGAACGCAATTGCAGACAAAACTGACTGAACTTGCTTGCAAAATCGTGCGAGTTTCACTGAACACACCCAGAACGCATCCGGACCTAATCTGTCACGCTCGTGTGAAAGAGGTCAAAGTTATCAAGCTTTTGCCTCTCAGCAACACAATGATTTGTTTAATGTTTCTCCACTATCCCCCTAGGGCAGTGGCTGAGCTAAAGGCTCATGGGCCCTGGTGCAAGAATTCAGAGCTTTGTGGCCAGGGGCAGGGAAGCACATAGTCTTCGTGCTGCCTGAGGCAAAAATTGATGCCAAATTCTTGACCTAACCCCTTCCCTCCAGCCAGAGGTGTAACTTGACCAGCATGTACTTTCCATAATACCGGTGTCTTCTTATGTGGTACAAGGGTCTTTGGGCCCCTCAGGCTCATAATTTGTGTCAGAAAAAAACTACTGCAGATGTTGTGTCCCCTGTCAGAGCTCTGCCAGCTAGTGTCTCCCCATCGCCCACAAACTCTTGTCTCCCCTTCTGTTAAAGGAAATATTAATTATTAATATTTTATGCAAATATCAACAATTAATATTCATAAACAGGCATGACTCGTCTAGTGATGCCTCCGCCTATTTATACTAATTAAACAAATAATGCTGATTACCTCACTATATACTGAACTACCTGCGGCTATTGCTGCGACTCCTACTATAACAAAAGACTACACACTGTGCTTAAATAAAAAGGTATTTATTAACACACTACACGTTACAGTCTAATAATAGCTTATAAATGTATATATATATTTATCAATGGGAATAGATATATATATCTTTATAACAGCTCACAGCAACATATATATATTCACACTACAACAACACAGCAAAACGGTCCTACCTACACTCACACAATCCCAAGTTCCACCCACAAACTTCTAACTAACTAGTACACTTCCATTCACAATAGCAGCCCACCCAACCTAGATCTGGACTATTCCTGCGGGGTACAAAGGGTTAAGGCACTGCAGCAGGGGTACACCGTGCAGGGCAGCAGTGAAGGGGTAACTATACTGCAGCTGGGGCACAGTATAGGGCAGCAGTGAAGGGGTTAATAACCTTGCCAGCAGGGGTAGATCAGGGGTTCAGAGGTAAATAATATGGGCAGGAATAGTAGGTGGTATATTGGGTAGGGCGAGGGTCAATGCCAGGGAGGGTAAGGGTATGTAGGGCAGGAGTTTGTTGGTGGTAGGGTGGAAGGGGTTAAATGCAGGGGATAGAATATGGCAGGGAAGGATATGGCTGGGGTATCCAGCAGGCGTTAATAGAGTGGGTAGGGGTTAAATGCAGGGGAATAGCATTGGTGGTATAGTGGGTAGGGGTTAAATGCAGGGGAATACAGGGCAGTTTCGTTGGTGGGATAGTGGGTAGGGACAGCAAGGGTTAAGCAGAGAATCATTGGTGGTATAGTGGGGTTCTACTTAGCCATCCAGGGGTTAATTGCTCGTTGTCCAGGGGATGATTATCCTTACTCATCTTGCTGGGGGATGATCCTCACTTGTTCCGGCTGCACGGCTCAGCTTTTTCTACTGAGTGCCGGGCTGTCGGATATTTATATCCAGCAGCCCGCACTCCCGGGCCACCCGAGCTGTGGCATGCGCATGCGTGCCACAGACAAGGACATGTGGGCCGGCGCGGTGATATGACGTCACCGTGCCAGCCCGCGAATCCCTGCACGCACGCAGCAGGGCTGCGCCACTTGCTGACAAGCCTTTGATCTCCCGTCTGTAGCACTTTGCATTCCGGGGAGCGTGACAGTAATCGCGCTGCCGGAATGCGCATAATAGAAGGAGGGGAGATAATTACTACAAAGGACACCGATTCTATTGAATAGGAGTTCTTTGAAGCATGCAGAATGACCGGACTCTTGTCCGGTCATTATGATGCAATTAACCAGATGGCATCAGTGTGAACGCTTGGGGCACATTCACACTGATACATCTGGTTTCAGGTGAACCAGGGGACATAATATACATGTATACATTGAAGAGATCTCATTTTGGGAGTATACACGCATATAGATGCTTGGGGCACATCCACACACGTGTATATGTTGTGGTAAGGTGCAAGGTACCGTGGTCGATGGCAGGTACATGTCACCGAGGTTCCTGGCCTCGGTGAGGTAAGAGCCAGATTTTCTTGCGTGTCAGCAGCAGCTAGTGCTGTTTTGACAGATTGCTATTTAGTTTGGCTGCAAAGCCAATCCGGGCCGGCTCTTACTGGGAGTAGGCAAAGAGTTGGGTGGGTGCCTACTCCCCACGGTCCAGGCCGGGTTTTCCCGGGCCTTTATAACACAGACAGCAGCTGGGTGTGTGTGGTGATTGTCCTGGAGCTGCTGTAAGGCTGTGGAACCATTTGAGTTTGAGAGTTCTCTGGGCTGGAAGCAAGAGCCCTGCAAGGAGGAGTGCAGACGGCCTGGAAGCCTGACGGCGACTGTCTTGTGGCTGGACTGACAGCCAGGTGCGAACCTGCACCTAAAACCTCCCAGGTGACTGGAGCCTGTTTTGGACTGTCTTGTTTTTCCTCATGATTTCTTATGTGTGTGAACTAACACCAAGAGACTGTTTATTGTTTACTTTGTGCAAAGTGTGAATAAAACACTGGTTATTGCACTTTCTGGACTCCTTGTTTGCCTCTGTACTGCACCCGCACCGCTATCTACCAGAGCGACTCCCCACATTTGGTGTCGGATGCGGGCATGCGCAGTGAGGCTGGCGTGAACGCCGAAGTTTTTTTTTGCTAAGCACGAGTGCATGTGTTGAGGAAGGGTTGAAATATATATATATATATATATATATATATATATATATATATACATATATATGTATCCCCTTATAGAATGTGTCCCCTTGTAGGCCATGGCTTGCATTGTTATCTGTTAAATCACCCAACTGTCCCTGGGGGGTAGTTAGCATAGAGATGCTAAATAGGATGTGGGTCCAGGACAGGAGATTGCAGACTTTATGGCACCTTTTGATCAGCACATGGCTTACATGCTAAACCTGTTTCCTCCCCCCCTATCTCCAAACTACTTGGGGGGAGGGCTCACAAGGTACAGTGGACTTCACTGATATTAGGGCATGCCTCTACAGAGGAGAGCCTCTTCTGAACTCGGCGGCTGACGGAGAAGGACACAGATGGGAACCGAAGATGGCTGAGTACCCCAACCCCTGCCCTGATTTCCCAGATCCCTACATTCCCATGTACCCCTTCCCTGCCCAGCAGCATCAACTCCTGCTGCTGTGTACCCCTTAAGCCCTTATTAACCCCTTAACTGCTCCCAGTAGTACCCCAGCCCAGGACCCTTGCAGTGCCCAGTAGCCCTGCTGTATTTAACCCCTGCTCTGCCACTACTAAGCAGAGCAAACTCCTGACCCCTGCTGCCCTAAACCCCTGCAGCAGTAACCTCTTGTCTCCTTGGATGTCGGGAGCATTCCCTGGGTTAACAGCTTACCCCTGTAGATGTAACCTCCTCGCTGCACCCTGCAGCCGTAACCCCTCTTCTGCTGTACGGTTCCCCTGTACCTCGTAGGGACAGTGCGAGTAACTAGGCGGGTGGGTTACTGATATAATGTATTAAGTGTGTATGTGTAACTTGTATTAGCTAGTGTTGTGGGAGGAAATTGGGATTGTGTAGTGTAGTTAGTATTGTATTTGAAGTGCTGTGTTATTTAGTATATATCTGTGTGCGTCAAGTGTTATTAAATACCGTTTTACTGATAGAATTGTGTAGCGTGTATTTATTAGCGTTTAGCGTAGTGAGTTAGGCGCATGCAGATAGTAAGTGTAAGCGACTTGGTGACGTGCTAGGTAATAGAATTGTGTTGTTAAGGTATAAATAGGGGGAGTTATCTGTAGATGATTTTCGCCTATTTATGAATATTAATTATTGATATTTGCATGAATATTAATAATTAATATTCCCCCTTTACATTGGCGAGCCAGGCCCACTGCTAGGAATTTGTGTCTGTGTTCGGTTCTAGTGAGGAAAATTGCTTACGCTGTAAACTAGTCAGGCGGGTGGGACGCGGTCAGTGGAGTCTGAGCGTCCAAGGCCTGATAGTTCTGACAGGTAAAGCATTTTCTTCAATCAGAACTAGGCACAAGGCAATTTCTACAGCAGAGAACCTAAAATCTTTTGGATTTTGTGTGTACTAACATGACCGGGGTATTGGCTATGCGACGGGAGCCCCGCCACCTAAATTTTGCTCTCTTACCCCGGGCATACCTCATGCTGCCAAATCTTTACCATTACATCCCCACCCCTTTGACAACCCCAACCCAATGAGACTCAGACACCAGACTGGAATGTAATGGCCACAGCAGCCGTTTTATTAATACAATACCGATAAATAACCATAAATAACCATAAATAACCATAAATAACCATAACCTCCCCAGATAGGGGGAGGTCCTTGGAGCCCCATAAAACCACGAGGTGCCGAACCGAGTGTATGCCCACTTGCCTCCAGCCGTTAGCCCCAGCTCGGAGGCACCACCGAATGGGCCCCCACTCGGTCCACCACCATAGCTCGCCCACCATGGGAGTCCAGCCCCCACCATGGGGCCCTCCCAATGTCCTCAAGCTCCTCAGTACCCAACTCCAAGGAACTCCCTCACTCCCGCCACGACGCGCAGCTTTGACCCCTTAACGCTGCGCGTTCCTCCACATTCTTAGGGCCACTTCAATACCCTCCTGCAGCGCCAAGCACCACATGTCCAACCCCACAGCATTAAGATGCACCCCATCAGCTCTCCAGAAAGCCCCAACGCCACCCTCCAAATCCCTATGCCGCACTCACCACTGCCCCATTCCTGGCCATAAACCGACCTACCGCCCGATTCACCTTAATCCGAGCCCTATTCACCGCCTCCACCGATCGGGCCTCCCGCCACACCTGCCTCGGAATTATATCCGACCAAACGGTCACCAACCCTGGGAACAACGACCACAACCTCAACATATCCCACTTAATGTCCCTCACCAGCTCCCTGATTGGCCTGGCCGCCAAATCATTACCCCCGCGTGAATCACTAACACATCCGGCGCCCTGTCCAACCTCACAAACCTATGCACCTCAGGCAACACCCCACTCCAAACCATACCCCTCTTGCCCAGCCATCTCACCACAGCCGACTCCCGCGAAAACCCAGCTGCTGACCGTCCGGCCGAACCGCTGCCCGAACGGCCCCCAGCAGACGCACGAATGCCCGAGTATCCAGACTAAAGCGGGCCCCGCACCTGAAACGAGAAAACACAACAACCCCACCATTAATCATGCAATCTCCCAGACCAGTAAACCAGGCACTTATAAACGATCCAGCCGGACATAAGACTTAAACCGCGCCGATTCCCAGCGCCCAATCCGCCGAATGACCTCATCACCCAAACCCAACCGAGCCGCCTCGGTGGCCGCCCCAATCCGAAACGAATGGCTAGTGAACCCCGCCCTATCCAACCCCAGACGATCCAAACACCTGTGAAACACGGCCGAGAACTGGAAACGGGACCAAAACGACCCATTTTCATGCACTAACAGCGGACCCGCACTACTCACGGCCCCCAAACCCAACTCCTCAAACACCGGACCGGGCACATACGACAGCCCTCAACCTGAAACAAAACCACTTTCTTCCCTCCCTTCGGGATCTGTCTTTGACCGCCGAATCAAAAACTCCACCCTATCAGGAAACAGATCAACATCCTCCTTCAACAAGCCCCCAAGCGACGCACAGAAGGACAAACCAGCTCCCCAAGCGCAACGCCCCAAAAACGCTAAAGAGAAAGCCAATTGGAACAGCCTGACCTCCCACACCGAGGTACAAACAGACTCCAACTGCCGACCCAAATCCAGCAACAACGTAAACGACACCGGTCTCCGGGAATCCCCACCTGTCCTCAAACGTCGCCACCCCCTCAAGGCCTGTACCACTAAAAACGACTTAGTCAAGTCCCGCAACCCCGCAAACGAAAAACCAAACGCCAAACCCGCAATATAACCGTTGATTTTACTGACCGACCATCCCTCCTCCCTACACTGACCCACAAACAACAACAAAGCAAGCTCCAACTCCCCGTGACCCGCGCACAATCTCCCACACCAAGCCTCCCAGTAACTCCAGGCCCTCCCGTACAATGCCCACGTACCGGGCGCCAAGGAAGCCCGAAGGAGTTCGGTCACCGCTCCTCCAACAGATCCCACAGCCAAGCTGGACATTCCACGCCCGCCGCGTCTGCCTCCGGAGCCAGCCGCCGAAACCGGTCCCACTGCGAATGAGAAAGGGCATCAGCAATACAATTCTCCACCCCGGGCACATGCACCGCCACCACCCAAGCATTAAGCGAAAGACACTCTAATACCAAACGCTGGAGAAGCCGCACCACCAAGGGAGACGACGCCGACAACCCATTAATGGCCTGAACCACCCCCAGGTTATCGCAGTGAAACCGCACCTTCTTATTCCGAAAACAATCCCCCCATAACACAACGGCCAATACTATCGGAAATAATTCCAACAAAGCCAAGTTCCTCACCCAACCCCGTTCCACCCACGCCACTGGCCAACTACCTGCACACCAATGACCCCCACAAAACGCACCAAAACCTGAACCCCCCGCCGCATCCGTGAACAATTTGAAATCAAACGCCTCAACCACATTCCCCACAAACAACGAGCGACCGTTATAAGTCTCCAAAAAGGAGCCCCAAACCTGCAAGTCCGCCGCAACTCCTTACCCAACCGAACAAAATGATGCGGGGCCTCCACCCCCGCTGTTGCCCCTGCCAACCGCCTGCAAAACACCCTACCCATCGGCATGATCCGGCAAGCAAAGTTGAGCTTCCCCAACAACGACTGAAGGTCCTCAACTGCAATTTCCTAGACCGCTGAGCCCTCGCTACCACCCCTTTCAGATCCTCCAATTTATCCGCCGGCAAACGACACTCCATTCTAACCGAATCTATCACAATCCCCAAGAAACTCAACTCCGTCACCGGGCCAACCGCCTTCTCAGACGCCAGCGGGACCCCAAAGGCCGCAAACAACGACCGCAACGCTTTCCAACAATAACCCACAGACCCGCGACCCAGGAGGCCCAATGCACAGGAAATCATCCAAGTAATGAATCAAAGACTCACAACCCGATGAATCCACCACCGCCCATTCCAGAAACGTACTGAACATCTCGAAATAAGCGCAGGACAAAGAACAACCCATGGGCAGGCACCGGTCAACAAAAAACCCCCCATTCCAGAAACAGCCTAACAAATGATGACAATCAGGGTGGACCGAAGCAACCGGAAAGCCGCCTCAATGTCAACCTTAGCTAACAACGCCCCCGCCCCAAAACGTTTCACCCACGCGACAGCCGTGTCAAAAGAGGTGTAAACCACGGAGCACAACTCCGGGTCAATCCCATCGTTCACCGAAGAACCCCGCGGAAAAGACAGATGATGTATGAGCCGAAATTTATTCGGCTCACGCTAGGCACGACTCCCTAACGGGGACACCCGCAAATTCTCAAACGGCGGGGTCGAAACGGCCCCGCCATCCTCCCCAACGCCACCTCCCTTTCCAGCTTTTCCGACACCACACCCGGATGTTCCTGGCCGACCGCAAATTCCTCTCCAACAAAACTGCTCCCCGGCACGTGTGGGATCCAAAACCCTCCGAAAACCCAGCCCTAATCAACGCCGCCGCCCCATCTGGATACCTATCGAGAAAGGGCGCCATCCTTGCCAGACGAATTGGCGCCACCCCTTTGCTATTACCCTCACCCCTCTTGCCTACCCCCGAAAGCAGCGGGTCGCCCCATGATTTCCCCACACCCAGAGCACTCGTGCTTAAACTTGCACTTGACTCCGAACCGACAGTTGCCTTCATTGAATGCGAAACACAGCCCCTTCGCTGATGCGCCGCCGTGTTGAAAACGCCCCCAGAGGTCCCCTCCCCGAAAGGGCTGACCCGAACGAACAGGTGCGGTCACCTTCAACCACAAGGCAATGTCCTTGTGATCCCAACGCATATCCGGGCGGACCGCTTCCGCTGACGGAATTGCTCGTCATAACGCAGCCACGCCACGCCCCATAGATCCGGTAAGCCTCCCCAATAGCATCCAGGTAACAAAACAACGCCGAGCAATGTTCCGGCGCCTTCTCCCGATCACGCCGCCAATATCGCGAACGCCTGCAGCCACTCCGCAAACGCCCTCGGTATCAACCGATAACGCCGCTTCTCCTCCTCCTCTTCTTACCCTCATCTTTCCCTCGCCCTATCAAGATTAAACCGCTCAAGGGGAAGCAAGGAAAAATCTCTACATAGTCCCCTTTCCATATCCGCTCCCGCACTTCATGCTTCAAGTGGGCCCCCAACGGCCCCTCAAAACACACATACACCTCACCCTTAGCCCTGTCATCCAATCGCTCCCCGGTCTCCCCGCACCGCCCCTGCCTGGGTTTCCACGGACACACCCGCCCTGGCAAAGCCCCCGCGAATCCCCGCCGATCCCGCCGCCCCGATGGCCCAGGCACCCCCAAGCCTGCGCCGGCGATGCACCCCCACACCCCAACCAGCCACCAAACCCGCCAGGCTCCCCAACAACTGACCCAATCCCCGGCTCAGATCCACCTGCGACTCCAGCCCCCGCCCGGCCCCCAATCCCTGCACCACCTGCGCTACAGATCCCCATGCAATCTCACCTGGCTGCCTGGGTGCTGTGTTCCCATCAGCCGCAGATCCAGTCTCCGGACGTCCCGACAATCCTTCTGCGACGTCGCCATGTTGCCCCCTGGGAAGCCACGCCCAGGGGCAACGCCATCCCTCCGCTCCGGAACCTGCACTGCAGCCAGGAAGTCGCCACCTTCACCCTGCCCCCTGGACGCAACCGAGCTGGCAGGGAAGGGGGCAGGGGCTTCCACATCTTCACTCCCGTCCCTGGCCCGGGCCAGACCAGAGACGCAAGGGGCCGGCGTCTCACTCCCGATCGGTGGGCGGGGCTAGCACTCTCCCGCTCTGCCTGGGACCTGCTGCCGACGCCTTCATCCCTGGCAGCAGCCCCGCTCCTCCCAGTAACTCTCCCCCGCTGGGGGCCGCTCCCGCCGGGGTGATGGAGGCGCCCGCCGCTCCTGGTCCCGCCTCCCGCTGCGCCTGCCGACATCACGAGGTGGCCGGGCCGCCACCCTCGGGCTCCGCCTACAAATCGGATTCCTCCCACGCCGGGCCGCTCGAAGGAGCTGGCACCACCGGCTCCCGGCGTGGAGGGTCCTCAGAAGGGCTCCGTGTCCGGCGCTGAGCCCGGGGTGAGGCATTTGGGCTGTAGCGCGCCGGCGGGCGGGCCCGCCGCGGCCGGACCGCCCGAGGCTGAGGCAAAACGGGGGCCTCAGCCACCCCCGCAGCAGCACCCGCACCTGCTCCTGGGCCCATGCAGACCCATCGAACCTCCGCCGCCGCCTCAACTCAGAGATCGCCGCCTCCAGCTCCATGACAGGTACTCGCCGGCCAGCTTGTACTTTTCCTGTACCTAAAATGGCGCCGCTTCCCTTCTGCACACAATTTAACCCCTTATACTCCGCCCCTTCAAACTAACTACCCAATCCCTAGCTCCTGATACCCTAGCACTCCCCTTTTCTATCCCGCCCAGCCCCCCAGGACCGCCTCTTCCAACCACCCTTCCCGGGCTCCCTAACCCAAACCCCTGTCATGTTGGCCTCCCTTCAAAGGGGGGGGGGCCCTGTCCCTCCCCCCAGTCCGGCCATTGCTTTTGTCTGATTCCTTTGCACACCCACCGAACACCGGGGAGAGGTCGTCGCTTGCATCACTGAAGAGAGAACCATCACCGTTGGAGCTGAACAGGAGCTGGTCGGGAGAGTAGGCGTTTCGGTTTAATGGACCTCCTCCAGGCAGCACAAAGGACAACTCCAAGTAAGATGGCGTCTCTTCAAAACGTAAGTTTGAACTTCCCCGCACTGCAACACCTTGCAGCACATAGCTCATTTGATCCCATCATCCCCACCACAAACCGGTCAGCAGAAATGCTGTGGTCCGATTTGTTGGCACAGGCTTGTAACTATGACAAGCTGCGTGTCAGCAAACGGACGGTGCTTAACAAGGCCACTAAACGGCTTCAGATGCTAGCCAAACTTGTTCACATATTTGAGGCTAGCATCTGCAAGCCAAAGGAGGTAGCGGTGGTATCTCGCTCAACAGAGACAATTCCTCCGGACGCTCACTGCCAATGCTGTGCCAGTAATTCGGATCAGCTTCCGCATTGCAGGCACGGTTGGCGGAGAGCGCACAGTCTGCTGTTGACAGAGATGCGCAGATCGCTAAGATACAGTCACAGTTAGTAGAGTTGCAGAAGCAGAAGGAGGAAATACAGGCTAAATTGATCCAGTCTAATACTGAGGTCAAGGCCTTTAGGATGCAGGCTGCCTCTACTGATGTGACGGTAGCCAAATTGAAGGCCGAGGTTGCAGTAAGGTCCCAGATAATGACTGGCATGCAACAGGTCATTAGCAGTTTGGTGCCGGCTCTTTCTTTTCCCGTAAAGTCAGGGCTGGAATCTCCCAAAACTTTGCCTTATTCAAGGCAAAAGGGGGAGAGGTGTCTGTGATCGGCCGAATCACCAGATGAAGCCGGTCCAGACCAACAGAGATTTTTCCCTGGCTTTGGGAAAAAGAACTGTTGTAAAGAGTGCGTCCCTGAGGATGTGTCAGTACAGGGAAAGGGACCACGGTCGCAGTGTGGACAGACCTAAGCCATGCAGGGAAACCATCAGATGTTTCGCATGTAGTGGCTTAGGTCATATAGCAAAACACTGCAGTAAGAACAAAGCACACAGGACAGAAAGCCCAATCAGGTGCTTCAGGTGTGGGAACAAAGGACACATTGCAAGGAATTGCCCTTGTGCAAGTAATTGCAATGTGTCCAGTGATGGGATCCAGGTAACAAATCGTGCAGTGGGGTCTAGTCAGTTTGGCCATAAAGAGTCGCCTCTCAGCGACACATGCCTCACCAAGTGCTGAGAGGACAGAATGGCCAAGCTAGGCTAGGCAACATTTGACACCCCTGTACTATTCGTCACATCGTTTGTTCCCCGTGTATGTCCGTGTTGTGTGTTTTTGTTGTCTGTGTATATGTTTTTTTCATGTGGATGGCGGTGGTCCTTGTGCATGCATGTGTCTCACCCTGCTGATTTTTGTAGATTACATTCCCTGCTGTGAGTCCAGTCGCTGCTGTCTTTGATTTATTCTTGTGTCCCCTTTGAGTAGAACTGTGTTATACTGTGGATCGAGAAAGTGTTGGCTTGCGGTACGGGTGACATTGGAACACGGTTTAGTGGGATGTCACGATGTGCAAGCCAGGGTCTCTGATCGATACAGGTGACGCAGTTGTGCTCAAGGTTTCTCGGCAGTGCTGTGTTATACTGGGGACTAGGGCGGACAGGCAACATTGATGTGATGTTGCGCTGCGCACTAAATTCTAGTCCGATCAGGTAACGCAGCTCTGATTGGGATTGGACGCAGAGTGATTGACAGCAGAGTGTGGCCTGTGTGTTTGTGTTGTGGAGTCCTGAAGAGCCAGGGCAGGACTTATGCCATGGTTTCTGCTGGCCTCCACAAGACAGGATGACAGGGGAAATCAGCTTTGGTACACATGGGTGGACAAGGATACAGTGCCATCAATTGCAAGATGGTGCTTCATCCACAGCTCCCCTCAGATATCCTAACCTATTAAGGTAGCCATCCTTATCTGTTGGTGCAGAGGGATGTGAAGCAGAGGACGCGATCCTCTGAAGGTAGGGTGTTCATACACCAGGGTTAGGATAACGAGGGGTCCTGTGAGATGAAGGGCAGCCCAATACCTTTCTCTACTCATGGGTCAAAGGTATTGGTGCTGGGATTTGACAACTAATTGCACCGTGAGGGGAGATATCCCCAGGAGCATTTTGGTATTTTCTTTCATACTAGGTATGGATACAATGGAGCAGGAGAAAAGAGCCCAAACTACTCCCAGCTAAGAAGGTGGATATCCGACCAGATACCACTGTGAGCAGAGAGAAGCAGAGTCTCCAAATCCATGGAAAAAGTCTCCGCTGTGTCCTGACTGTGTTGGACACCTTCCAAAAGGGACTTTGCTTTTCAACCTGCCCATCCACCCTGTCACCCGGGTGGTCCTACCTTGAACTGACAATGAACTGACGTCGACAAACGGACGAAAGGACTGGCCAAGTAACTACAATCAGGCCAGTCTAAGTCCTATAGTGATGAAGTCAGGGGTCAAGGACTCGACTCCGATTTGGTTCTGTGACCCCCAAATGTGTTAACTTTGTGATTTATATGTTTGCCAACTGTGTACCCATGGACACTCTAGGTGCAAATGTGTGACAGCCTATACTCAGGAAACTCGCCCAACGTACCGCGGTGAGTTACAATGAGGCTGTACACACATTTGCATCCTATAGTCGTTTCCCATCGACACGTGGGTCTGTGACCTACCTGTCTTTGGAGGTGTAGAGAGATCTGCCAGGTTGCAGGAGTCTCTATGGGTACCCACTAAATTTATTTGACGGGAGGGGAAGGTGAAATGTGTTATATGTGTGAATGGGGATTAGAGTAGGGCATGTTAGGGACAGGTCCCTTTGTTCGCCATTTGCCACCTCAAACCCTGTAACAGTGAAGTTCGTAAGGGTGGGGCTGGATGGTTAGTGTGGCGGAGGTATTTACCGCGGTTAGTATTTAGGTAGCTTGACATCACCTCACTTAATGGAAAATCTGACCTGCCTTTTAAAGACCTACTTATCTGTCCATGGGGAGGTTGTCGCCACTGGAAAATTGATTGTGAGCGTGAACCTGCTCCTGGTCACGATATTCTTGTTTCAAGAAAGTTGGTGCAGTTGGGAAAGACTGCAGGGGTCAAGCCGCTCCGGAAGTCAATAGGTCACGCTGGTTGGGAGAGAAGGCGTCCGGTTTATTGGACCTCCTCCATGCAGCACGCAAGGGACAAGTAAGACAGTAGGAGCGGCTGACACCGATACGTTCAAAGCAGAAGATGTCCAGACCTTGGGGTGGATACCTGAAGATCGGCAGTAGTACCGAGAGACGGTAAGGGTGTGGTCACTCCAAACTCATCGGAGTGGCCGACACCAGAAGACGGTTATCAGAAAGAAAGGCCAGTTAAGTTGACGACAGCCAATCCTGTGGATAGAGGAGTTTGGGTTACGATGAAAAGCAGGTCGGTGAAAGGTCGGAATGGGTGATGTCTAGGTACCTAAGGATCAGTGTATACTCCAGTTCTTCCTGAACTATCACTAAGAATGGGGTTGAGGGGGCAAATATGTCTCAACCCTTCCCCTAGAATATTGTCGTAATTTCCGACAACAGGGGATTGTTGAGGAAGGGTTGAAATATATATATATATATATATATATATATATATATACATATATATGTATCCCCTTATAGAATGTGTCCCCTTATAGAATATCAACTCGTATCAACTTGATACAGGCCAGTGTTTAGCCTGTAGGCCATGGCTTGCATTGTTATCTGTTAAATCGCCCAACTGTCCCTGGGGGTAGTTAGCATAGAGATGCTAAATAGGATGTGGGTCCAGGACAGGAGATTGCAGACTTTATGGCACCTTTTGATCAGCACATGGCTTACATGCTAAACCTGTTTCCTCCCCTATCTCCAAACTACTTGGGGAGGGCTCACAAGGTACAGTGGACTTCACTGATATTAGGGCATGCCTCTACAGAGGAGAGGCTCTTCTGAACTCGGCGGCTGACGGAGAAGGACACAGATGGGACCCGAAGATGGCTGAGTACCCCAACCCCTGCCCTGATTTCCCAGATCCCTACATTCCCATGTACCCTTCCCTGCCCAGCAGCATCAACTCCTGCTGCTGTACCCCTTAAGCCCTTATTAACCCCTTTAACTGCTCCCAGTAGTACCCCAGCCCAGGACCCTTGCAGTGCCCAGTAGCCCTGCTGTATTTAACCCCTGCTCTGCCACTACTAAGCAGAGCAAACTCCTGACCCCTGCTGCCCTGAAACCCCTGCAGCAGTAACCTCTTGTCTCCTTGGATGTCGGGAGCATTCCCTGGGTTAACAGCTTACCCCTGTAGCTGTAACCTCCTCGCTGCACCCTGCAGCCGTAACCCCTCTTCTGCTGTACGGCGGTTCCCTTGTACCCCGTAGGAGACAGTGCGAGTAACTAGGCGGGTGGGTTACTGATATAATGTATTAAGTGTGTATGTGTAACTTGTATTAGCTAGTGTTGTGGGAGGAAATTGGGATTGTGTAGTGTAGTTAGTATTGTATTTGAAGTGCTGTGTTATTTAGTATATATCTGTGTAAGGCCAAGTGTTATTAAATACCGTTTTACTGATAGAATTGTGTAGCGTGTATTTATTAGCGTTTAGCGTAGTGAGTTAGGCGCATGCAGATAGTAAGTGTAAGCGACTTGGTGACGTGCTAGGTAATAGAATTGTGTTGTTAAGGTATAAATAGGGGAGTTATCTGTAGATGGTTCCGCGTATTTATGAATATTAATTATTGATATTTGCATGAATATTAATAATTAATATTCCCCCTTTACAGCATGGAATATATTAAGCCAGCAAAGTTGCAAGCAGGAATTTCTGGCAACATGGAGGCTGCTGTGAAGGCTCTCATAGAGGCTAACGTGCAGCAGCGGGAGACCAACCAGCTACTGTTACAGCACGTGATGGCTTTACAAGCTGCAGGAGCGTCCCACCACGTCCATGATGCCCGGAAAGCGGTCCGTGCGGCGATCCCAAAGATGACCCCCTCGGACGACGTTGAGACGTATCTGGCGGTCTTTGAGAAGGTGGCCGTGAGGGAGAAGTTACCCCGTGACCAGTGGGCCGAGGTGGTCGCTCCGTTCCTGGCGTCCGGTCCCCAGCAGGTTTTCTCTGATTTAGCAGATGACCAGGCTGCTGATTACCCCACGGTGAAGGGGGAGATCCTGGCCAGGCTGGGGGTAAACGTGTTAGTCCGGGCTCAGCGGGTCCACCAGTGGGACTTTAAAGCGGCTGAACCCGCCCGGCCGCAGTACTATGAGTTGCTGCACAGGTTGCAAAAATGGCTGCAGCCTGACATTCTCAGTCCGACTGCTATGCTGGACCGTCTGCTGGCTGACATGTTCTGGAGGGCTTTGCCTTACCCCCTTCAGCACTGGATCGGCCAGGTATCACCCACTAATGCCCTGGAAATGGTCGACCTGGTGGAGCGCTATGAGGCCACAAAAAACTTGAAAGGGGGTGTTGTTGGGAGGGGTCCGGTCAAACCCCGGAGGTCTCCCATCCAGTCCCGACGACTGGTACCCGAGAAACCTGCTCGGGGTGTACCCCCAGTAGACCCGGCCCCGATAGTCTGCTGGCAGTGTCACGAGCCTGGCCACGTGAGGGCCGACTGTCCACAGTGGGGAGAACCCATGGAGATTAATTATGGGTACCGGGCTTCCATGTATGCCCGGAGACTGTGTGCGACCGGCACCCCCGAGACAGTAGACAATCGTCATCTGTGCCAGGTGCAAGTCGGTGATAATCTGGCAGTGGCGCTGCTAGACTCAGGGAGCCTAGTAACCCTGGTAAGTGCTGCCCTGGTACAGCCTTTCCAGTATACGGGCCGGAAAGTTGGGGTGGTGTGTATTCATGGAGACTTAAAGGACTATCCCACTGCCGTAATGTCTCTGTCCACGGTGGCCGGCACATGGACATGTGAAGTGGCGATCTCCACAAAGCTACAGTATGAACTTATAATTGGGAGAGACTTCCCTGGTTTCCCAGCACTCTGGCCGGACACAAAAGTCACCACTGCCCGGGAAGCAGATGGAACCCTAGCAGAGTGGCTTGGTTCCAGTGGGGGGCCAGAGCCTTGGGAGCCCGAGTCCGAAGGGCCTGCGGTAGGGGTGACCACCACTTCTGTGATAGAGGGGAGACACCCCCACTGAGTGTAATGGTGGGAGACATGGAGGACTTGCCACCAGGTCCTGAGTTGGCAGACCTCCACGTCTCCGGAGACAATTTTGGAACCGCCCAACACCGGGACCAAACCCTGTCCAGGGCCTGGGAGAATGTGCTGGAAATTGATGGTAAACCCCAGAAACCAGGGGCTGAGTTAATATTTCCCGCTTTGTTGTTCACCAAGAAATGTTATATCGGGTGAACCAAATCCGGGTGAACCTGTTGAACAGTTGGTGGTGCCCACAGCGCATCGCAAGCTTGTCATGGAGCTTGCCCACCAACATGTTCTTGGGGGACACCTGGGGTGGCAGAAAACCCAGGACCGCATACTGCAGCGGTTTTATTGGCCCAGTGTGTTCAAGGAGGTAGAAAATTATTGTAAGTCCTGTCCAACCTGTCAGATAACTAGCCCCCAGCCACATTTCCGTAGTCCTCTGGTACCTCTGCCAATTATTGAAGTACCGTTTGAGCGAATCGCTATGGATTTAATTGGGCCTGTACCAAAGTCTGCCAGGGGCCACCAACACATTCTGGTAGTTCTCGACTATGCCACTCGGTATCCGGAGGCGGTGCCTCTGCGACATACCTCAGCTAAGCTCATTGCCAAAGAGTTAATGGAAATGTTTTCCGTGTGGGCCTGCCAAAGGAGGTTCTGACAGACCAAGGGACCCCTTTTATGTCCAAGGTTATGAGGGAACTGTGTAAATTGTTGCGTATAAAGCAGTTACGGACGTCCGTTTACCATCCGCAAACAGACGGTCTTGTTGAGAGGTTTAACCAAACTCTAAAAAATATGTTAAAGAGGGTGGTGTCTAGAGATGGGAAGGACTGGGATCTGCTTCTGCCCTATCTCATGTTCGCAGTGCGAGAGGTGCCCCAAGCCTCTACTGGGTTCTCGCCCTTCGAACTGCTTTATGGCAGACACCCTCGGGGCCTGTTGGATATCGCTAAGGAAGCGTGGGAACAACAGCCTGTCCCCCACAAAAGTGTCATTGAGTATGTCGCCCAGATGCAGGAACGGATGGAAAGGGTGTTGCCCTTGGTCCGGGAGCATATGGAGGCAGCGCAACAAGCCCAGAGTAGGGTGTACAATCGTCAGGCTCGGGTACGGGACTTCAATCCGGGAGATCGGGTTTTGGTTCTGGTACCCACCCTTGACAGCAAGTTCCTAGCTAGGTGGCAGGGCCCCTATGAGGTGATCGAGAAGGTAGGGGAAGTAAATTACAAAGTACACCAGCCAGGCGGCGCAAGCCGGAGCAGGTGTACCACGTGAATTTACTAAAGCCGTGGAAAGATAGGGACACGGCCGACGACCACAGCCCCCGGCCAGGGCTTCTAGGTGAAAAGGGTCCAGCCCCACAGTTCGAGGCCTGCGAGCGGTAGCCACGGTAAAAATTGCAGACAGCCTGTCTTCCAAACAAGTTCAGGAAGTCAGGAGTTCATCAGTCGGAACACGGATGTGTTCTCGGACCTCCCTGGCCGCACGTCTCTCATCCAACATGACATCGCCACTGAGCCTCAGGCCAAAATCCGGTTAAAACCATACCGGGTACCCGAGGCTCGGCGACGGGCCATCGCGGAGGAAGTGCAATTAATGTTGAAGCTTGATGTCATTGAGGAATCGAAAAGTGAGTGGGCCAGTCCCATAGTTCTAATACCCAAGCCGGATGGGACGTTGCGGTTCTGCAACGATTTTCGCAAATTAAATGAAGTGTCCAAGTTCGATGCATATCCCATGCCCCGGGTAGACGAGCTTGTTGAGAATTTAGGGCAAGCCCGTTATTTTTCTGTGCTAGACCTCACTAAAGGATACTGGCAAGTACCCTTAACGGAGGCGGCCAAGGAAAAAACCGCTTTGTTACCCTGCAGGGCCTGTATCATTACAAGGTGTTACCCTTTGGCCTGCATGGCGCCCCGCCACCTTCCAAAGGTTAATGGATATTGTGCTGCGATCTCATCGTCGGTACGCCTCGGCCTACTTAGATGATGTTATCATCCACAGCACCGACTGGGAAAGCCATTTGCCCAAAGTGCAGGCGGTAGTAGATGCCCTGAGGAAAGCTGGTCTAACCGCCAATCCAAAGAAGTGTGCGATTGGGTTGGAAGAGACCAAATATCTGGGATATGTCATTGGGCGGGAGTCATCAAACCTCAGGTAACTAAGGTAGAGGCCATTCGTAATTGGCCCCGACCGGTCACCACCAGGCAGGTAAAGTCCTTCCTGGGAATTGTAGGGTACTACATGCGGTTTGTGCCCCACTTTGCCACAATAGCAGCGCCGTTGACAGACCTGTTGAAGGGGCGAAAGACGGGAAGGTTAGCTGGAATGAGAAGGCGGAGGAGGCTTTCTCCGCGTTGAAGTCGGTCCTGTGTGGGTCCCCGGTTTTGGTGACGCCCGACTTCAAGAGAATTTGTGGTACAGACCGATGCCTCTGAAGTGGGCCTCGGGGCTGTACTCTCTCAGGAAATCAATGGGGAGGAGCATCCCGTGGTTTTCCTGAGTCGCAAACTCACCCCAGCCGAGACCAGGTACAGTATAGTGGAGAGAGAGTGCCTGGCCATCAAGTGGGCACTAGAGTCTCTCCGCTATTATCTGCTAGGGAGAAAGTTCCGTCTGGTGACCGACCATTCCCTCTAAAGTGGATGTGCCAGGCGAAAGACAGGAATGCTCGGGTCACCAGATGGTTCTTGTCTCTGCAGAATTTCAAGTTTTCGGTAGAACACAGGGCAGGCCGCTTGCAGGGTAACGCAGATGCCCTGTCCCGCGTCCACTGCCTCACTTGTGTTCACCCCTCAGGGTTGAACAAAGGGGGGTATGTGGTAAGGTGCAAGGTACCGTGGTCGATGGCAGGTACGTGTCACCGAGGTTCCTGGCCTCGGTGAGGTAAGAGCCGGATTTTCTTGCGTGTCAGCAGCAGCTAGTGCTGTTTTGACACATTGCTATTTAGTTTGGCTGCAAAGCCAATCCGGGCCGGCTCTTACTGGGAGTAGGCAAAGAGTTGGGTGGGTGCCTACTCCCCACGGTCCAGGCCGGGTCTTCCCGGGCCTTTATAACACAGCCAGCAGCTGGGTGTGTGTGTGGTGATTGTCCTGGAGCTGCTGTAAGGCTGTGGAACCATTTGAGTTTGAGAGTTCTCTGGGCTGGAAGCAAGAGCCCTGCAAGGAGGAGTGCAGACGGCCTGGAAGCCTGGCGTCGCTTGTCTTGCGGCTGGACTGACAGCCAGGTGCGAACCTGCACCTAAAACCTCCCAGGTGACTGGAGCCTGTTTTGGACTGTCTTGTTTTTCCTCATGATTTCTTATGTGTGTGAACTAACACCAAGAGACTGTTTATTGTTTACTTTGTGCAAAGTGTGAATAAAACACTGGTTATTGCACTTTCTGGACTCCTTGTTTGCCTCTGTACTGCACCCGCACCGCTATCTACCAGAGCGACTCCCCACATTGTCCATTATATACATATATATGCATACACTGTCTGGGAGCATACATCTATATGGATGCTTGGGGCACATCCATACACATGTATACATCCACATATATACATACATACATACATATATACATACATAGTACACCCAGGCCGGTGGTCCACATTTCTTTTGGGGGGGGGGGCACTTCCCTCAACAATCCCCCTGTTGTCGATAAGACGACAATATAGTTTGATGTAGTGCTGGGACATATTTGCCTCCTCAACCCCACTTAACTGTTGGTGACAGTTCAGGAAGGACTGAAGTAATCTGGCCCTTAGTTACCTAGACATCGTCCATCGCGGCTAACACCTCTGACCTGCCCGTTACTGTAACCAAAATGTCTCCATCCACAGAATACACAGTCTTCTTCCCTCTGGCTTGGCCAGGGGCTTCCTTGGCCACTTTCTTTACAATCTTCAGGTGTCAGCCACTCCAAAATTCTCTGGAATGGCCTTACCTTCATAGTCTTTAGGTCAATCTTTCTTTCTGTAACGGTCTTCAGGTGTCAGCCACCCCCAATGTTCTGGAATGGCTTTGCCCTCACATTCTTGGCATCTGACCTTTCTTTTTCCATCTTGATTGAAGGATCTGTTGAATAAGAGGTTCTCCCATGGACAGATACGCAAGTTTTCTTTTCTCAAGGCAGGTCAGACTCTCAGAAGAGGCAATGTCAGGGTATCTAAATTGCGGAAAAGAACACCGCACTAACTGACATTCAGTCCAAACCTTACAAACTTTACTGTTCTTGGAGTTAAGGTGGTAAATAACATGTAAAAGAGGGGGCCTGTCCCTAAGGGATCTATTCCTCCTCATACACACAAAAAACAAAAACACATTCCTCTCACCTCCCAACACCTTCAAATAAGGTTTAGTGTGTGTACCCATAGAGACTCACGCAACCTGGCATATCTCTCTACACTTCCAAAGACACCGGTATTACAGACCCCCGTGTTAATGTGAAACGCCTATAGGATGCAACTGTGTGTCCAGCCATACAGTAGTATGGGCTATCACACATTTGCACCTAGAATGTCCATGGGTACACAACTAAACCCCATACAAATAATCGATATATATACATACAATACTATGAGGTTACAGGATGGCAATGGATTACATCCCGAACCCTCATAGGAAAACCTAATACAATAATATATATATATATATACGTACACCACACTATGGGGTTTCCGGACGGCCTTGGATTTTCATCCTGAACCCTCATAGGAAATAGTATGTCCATGTGATCTCTGGCTTCAGGACTTTGTTGGAGCTATGTCCTGAGCCTCCTACGATTGAATTTGTGAAGTTCTGTCTGGTTCTGTTTTATTTGGTCCACAAGTCTTTTGACCCCCCTGTAAATTAGACACAGTCCTATGTACATGATGATTACCATAACCAGAAGGACTATCACCGGGTGTATCAATAGGCTAAAAAAGGAGGTTGCTTTCGGACTGTAGCCGAACAGACTTTCCCACCAGGAAACCTTGGAGTCCTTGTCTAAGGCGGTAGCGATCGCTGTTATTTTATTCTTGCCGTGCGACAGTTGAATGGTGGCCTGTTTCTCTGTCTCTCGAAGATTCTGAAGTATTTCGTCCTCTCGGCTGAAGTCTAGTAGGAGACGTTTGAGTTCTATCCCAAAGCCCAGAGGAATCCTCTGGAGTCTCACTGGAACGTCAGGGCGGATGTCAAGTCTCTTCTCCGGGGTGATTGGTGTTCTTCCTTGCTGCTCTGCAACGTCTAAACCTAGGACAGGACTAAGGGTGCAATACGCTCCGGGAAGGAGTTCTCCTCTCTCGGTGCAATTAGTACCATAGATTGCATAAGACATATTTGGCCTTTGGTACCAACACCAATACCCCTGTCCCAAGTATTTAGGGGAGGTGGGTATTGGGCTGGCCTTCATCTCACAGGACCCCTCGGTGCTCCAACACTGGTGTCTAAGCACCCGATCCTGACTACCTAGACAGAGGATAGCATCCTCTTTATTCCAACATCCCTCTGTGTCAAACAGATAAGGATGGCCTCCCTCATAGGTCAGAATGCCCGAGAGGAGCTGTGGATGAAGTACCGTCTGGTTATTTATCAACAACAACAATCCCTAGGTTGATGGCACTGTATCCCTGTCTGAGATGGCCTGATACAGGTGCCAATGACGAATGTGATTGGCTGAAAAAGGGGAGATCAGGGGACTTACGGAGGTTGAATGGGAAATGGCCACTGTACAAGTAAGATACAATATGTTTAAGGTTGTCCAAGAGTTCACTTTGGACCTGCGTACACACCAGAGCAAGCTGAGCTCTATCCTGCTCCTCCAAGAGACCCACAACTAACCTTCTAAACTTCTCTCATAGAGCAGAAGATAGAGAGGTAGTGGCATCTATGTGCGAATGTTGCAAACCCTATAGAACGTGGTTTACATCAAGCTGGGTCTTGAATCCTTCCCTGGCGTGTCACGCAACATCCCAAAGTTTACTTCTCAGGACTTCTATATCCATAGTGTTCAGGACGGCCACTCCCAAAGCACCTCCGCCTAATCCCATTAAGATCAGATCTCTCTTCCCCCTGAATTTCCCATGCTGAGGGTAGTCTTTTCTTACATCTTGCCCCGCCTCTATCCAACCTATGATCATGTCAATTTGGTTCCTCACAAACTC
Source organism: Bufotes viridis (assembly GCA_033119425.1). Classification (NCBI taxonomy): domain Eukaryota; kingdom Metazoa; phylum Chordata; class Amphibia; order Anura; family Bufonidae; genus Bufotes; species Bufotes viridis. The sequence continues at coordinate 121,828,608 of CM065594.1, forward strand.
CCCACATCTGTGATTCCAATGATCCACTCTGAAGTCATCCACGAAAACCCTCCATGTGAATAGGACGAATTTCGTACCCGTGATGATCTTCCAGGGGGATAACAGTTGAGGAGTAATAGGATCTGCCAATTGATGGATAGGGGCGTTGCAAGAGTCTGAATGTGGTTTCACAGTTTGGAGACCTGTTGTTTCATAGGGGATCCTCACCACGGTAATACACACTTGCCCTCTACCTCCGAACGGATACCATTGGTCACTTTCTCCAGCCTGTAACACTAGTTTTCCTATGGGTTTAGACTTGGACAGATAGACCCACTGTGTAAATGTCCAGCACCCTTCATCTACTGCCTCGCAAAAAGGCCATTTAAACGAACCATCTATATTGATGTCAAAGTTAATATCCCTGCCACTGGGGTCCTTCCAGTCGGAAGACACATACCTACCCCGGTATTCCTCATTCATAGGGGTACCATCCATCCATACATCCACAGTGAGGGTATCCACCCCATTGCACACAAAATCACAACTCCAGGGATTGGTGTCCAACATAACCATCTGGGTGTCTGGTTCCCAGTGGGCATAGGTGACGAAATAGTATCCAGTCACCTCCTGAACACAATTGTCTCTCATGATAGTGATCTCAAAAGACCGTATGGATGGAGATCCCTTTAACTGAGCATACCTAGGATCCTTTGCATCAGTCCGTACTTTTAAAACCGTGGCCCGGTAAAAGCTTTTCAGCTTTGCCGGACCATTCTGGTCAATCCATAGGGCCTGACCAGAGTTACTGCAGTTTAACTTTAACATCATTACACTGGTTCGTATGTAATCTGTGGACACATGTCCTTGAACATAACTGGATTCCCTAGTGATAATCTCCCTCAACATACAATAAGCCTTTGGGGTGCCTTTTACTGGAATGAGTCTATCAAAATATGTCCTTACCTTCAACCCATCATGGCTATCCTTCCTTATGAAGGTAGCTTTAAGGATATACCAGCCACTATATTCTGCCCCAGTGACATCCTCAGGACTCAGAACCCCTTCTTTAGTACACAACACAGTGGTAGTGTTGGCTTCCACTTGTTCGTAAGGGTGCAAGTGAGGGTCTCTAGACACCCATCTTAAAGATTTCATAGGTGTAGGGACTGAGTCCTGAAAATGTCTAAATTCCTTGAGGCAGAGGGTATGTAAGTCATGTTGTATGGCAAAAACATTCTCCACAGGGGTATAATGTTGAATTACACCTTTGGCAAAACCCTCCCTCTGGAAACCATACAGATACCATTGTCCCGGTGTAAAGGAGAAGTTCTCTGTATGGTTCCAGGATTTTGCCATTCACACATTCCACCATCAAAAGACCGGGTTTACTAATTGATATGTTGGCCATACTATTAGCAACTCCCAGGCCTTCCCCCAAAGAGGTTGAGCCCGCCATCATCATGCTTACCACCAGTGTCACAAGCTGAAGATGTGCCATGTTTGGGGTCTGAGCAGTTCCCCCATATTGGCCACTATATTTCTGGGATTTTCATTCCATATGTATTGAATGTGCCTTCATCTGGCATTTAACATTCTTTTGCACCTGGTAGCCTCCATCACACGGTCTGATATGGGTGTGGCTTGCAGTCTTGCTTTATTCACATTGCATTAGTTGTCCTGTTATGCGATTGTGTGAAGCTTGGCTGTGAGCAGTATTCCATCACCTTCAGACCGTGTTCACACCATAGTTAGCGTAGTGGTAGGACCCCATGCCATGCTGAGTGACCGTGACGTGGTGCATGAGGGGCTCCGATGTGTTCCTGACAGAAATATATATTGGCAAACAGACTCAGCTTTTATTATCTGCTTGTTTGACTAGCTAGTATAGTCAGTGGCATATCCGTTTGGGGCATTTTTTTCTGTGATCTTTATATTTATATATTTCATCCGCACAATGCTCCGTTTTGTGTAGGATGCCTTTGTGGTGCATGTGGTCCGCGCCGACATCCTCCATTGTACGCAATTTTTCTGGGGATGGCCGCTTGCTGCGGTCCACATGCGGTGGGACTGCTCCCCCAATAGGAAACACGCTACAGTGTTTGGGGTCTAAGCAGTTCCCCCATATTGGCCACTATATTTCTGTGATTTTAGTTCCATGTTGCAGAGGATCCCTAAATCTTTTCTGGCTAGTCGGAACCTTGGCGGGTCTCCCTCCCGTGATGTGTCAATTCAATGTATATTTATCAGTACAAGGATTCCACCGTTGACCTACCAAACCCCCCCCCTCCCTCACCCAACTCTAAGCAGGTACCCGTTATTGAGTTGGGGAGGCTCGGGTGGCCTTGGCCTGGTCGATGTGAATCCACAAAACGTCCTGCTGCCTGCGTGACTTTTCTTAGTAGTCATCGGCCTTTGCACCTTCAGCATTGTGTCACCCATTACTTCAAGGACCTGATAAGGTCCTTCCCAGTTTGCGTCCCAAGGACCAGACCGACGAAAGATCTTCACCATCACCCGTTCTCCTACAGAGGGCATCGGTGTCTCCCCCTGTAGATAAGGTTTGTGAAGCCGTATTGCTGCATGAGGCAGTAACTCTTTCAGGTTCTAATGAACCTGTTGGAGAAACATGTCTCTAGCAATGACGTTCTTAACAGGTTCTGACACTAGAGGTTCATTGGGCAGGCATAGGGGCATTTTGCGTCCGGTCATGAGTTTGTATGGTGTGATACCGGTAGCCTCGGTAGATCAGATTCCCATTAGCACAGCTGGAAGAGAGGTTACCCATGAGGAACCTTTCTCCAGTAGCGATTTAGAAAGTCGTGTCTTAATGGTCCGGTTCATCCGTTCCACGATGCCCGCAGACTGAGGGTGGTAAGGCACATGAAAATGGTGTTTTATGTCTAAGAGACCACAGAGCGTTTTCATTACCTTACCCGTGAAATGGGTTCCCCTGTCTGACTCTATCACTCTGGGGATACCCCATTGTGACAGAACCTGTTCCCAAAGAACACGGGCAGTGGTTGTAGCCGAATCACTGACTGTGGCGATGGCTTCTACCCATTTAGAAAAGACATCCACTACCACCAGTGCGTAACGACAGTTACGACTTCTTGTTGGTAAAGGTCCGATAAAATAAATTTGTATTGCGGACCACGGACGATCTGCAGGAGGGACTCGCTGCAACACCGGCTTCAGGGCGGACGCCCTTGGGTTAACCTGAGCACATACCAGGCACTGTAGTGTAACTTCCTCTACTGTATTGGACATTCCTTGCCAGTACAATTTGTCTTTCAGGAGAGACAAGAGTTTATCCCGACCAAGGTGTCCAAACAGTTGGTGGTTTAATCCCGTTAGCTCTGCTTGTAGATGCTGCGGAACCACGGGAAGAGGAAGTTGTTGTGTACCGGTATAATAACACAGGATCCCTTGCTGTGTTGACCAGGGATGCCGTGGAGATGTCAGGTGTGTCATTAGAAGAGGATCTTTGGCTTGTTCCTTCTCAAATGACACCGGGCATTTTTTCAGGTTGGTACGAACTGCAATCCGGTAAACTGGTAGTGGCTCAGTGTCTGTTTCCCGAAGGAACCCAGACACTGCCGCTAGTTTGGCCAATTCTTCTGCCTTGTTGTTACCTAGCGTTAAAGGCTCGTCTTCTTTCTGATGCGCAGGGATTTTAATGATGGCTGCTTCCGCCGTGTGTGCCATGCCCCATTCCCATAGTTCTTTCAGAACTGACAAATGAGGTTTGTTTTGGCTGTCCACAAATCCTCGTCTTTTCCATATATCCAGGTGCAGGGTGAGAGAACGAACTACATATGAACTGTGGCTATATATAGTACGTTTCCCTGGGGGTTGAAGAAGCAAGGCTTCCTTGACCGCCTCCAGTTCTGCCCGCTGTGCCGACATGTGACCTGGTAACCTGACGAGACTCTGGGTACCTGTGGTCTCATCCAGCACAGCAAAACCTGTGACATAGGTCCCATCCATGTAAAATCGAAACGAGAGCCATTAACAAAGATGACTCTGTCTTCTGAATGTCTATCAGTCATGAACATTTGAGGCGCGTTAGTATGCGCTGGTTGGCCACAGTCATGTTCGGTTCCAGTCAGGTTCTGTAACTGGGACAGAACATACTTGGTTTTGTGGTTCACCTGCAGACTCCGGCCACTGAGATCCATGATCCACCTCCCGAACCTCTGCTGGGAGACTCCAGGGAGTGTATCACGGAGCAAGAAGGCCAATGGAGAGTGTGGGGTCTGCAAAGTGAGGGGCCTGAAGCCTACAATATGCTCAGTGGTTTTGACGGCATAGTGTATGGCCGCCAGTTGTTTGGCACACTCATCGAACCCTCGTTCAACGGGCGAAAGTAACCTGGAGAAGTAACCCAGAGGTCTAGTGTCATACCCTATCTGCTGTAGGAGGACTGCTGAAATAGACTCTGTCCCTGCATGCGCCTGTATGGCTATTTCCCCTTCAGAATGGGGAGTGGCCAGTAAAGGGGCAGAGGAGAGGTCCCCTTTCAAGGTAGAAAAAGCCTCTTCCTGTGCATCAGACCAACCTTTGATTGAAGGGTCTTCTCCTTGGAGGAATTCATAGAGGGGTTTCGCTTTGGCCTATGAAGTTGGCGACCCAGGAATTTTCTCAAATCCAGTAGAGTGCCGGGCCTAGGTCACTTTACCATGGCTTCCACTCTGGCTGCCACAATTCCTTTGGCTTCGAAAGAAATTTGGACCCCAAGGAAAGTCACCTCTGTTCTGGCCAAATTTGCCTTGTGGGGACTCAACTTGAGTCCGGACCTGGACAGGAGTCCCAATAGCTCTTTCAACAGAACCAAGTGTTCTTCTATGGTTTTGTAGTGTCCCACTCCGTGATGGTGGGCACTACTAAAGGGTCACAAGGGTCACATTGTTCCCCCCTGCGGGGAGATTGGTCTTCTTCTATAAAATGTATTGTATAACCCTGTTACTGTGAATGTATTGCTATGTACAGGCCTGCTAGGGATGTCATTCCTGCTCTAGGTCAGTAGAGGGAGCTAGGGAGCCCTGGTTTATATATTCAGGTCCAGTCAGGGAAAAGTTAGTGTAGCCCAGGCCATGAGCTTGTGAAGTCTAGCCCAGGCCATGAGCCTGTGAAGTTGAGTCCAGGCCACTAGCCTGTGAAAGTCAGTCCAGACCTGGGAGTCTAAGAAGGACCCTGCTCTGCAGCAGAGTGAGAACCAGCAGTGCCATCACCAGAAACCAGTTAGAAGCAAAGCTGAGAGGCAGAGGAAGGAAAAGTCAGTGCAAGAGGTACTATTGAAAACCAGAGGAGGTACTAAAATATTCCCCAAGGATAAAGCCAGCAATAGGCCATACGGGCCTTGGATGTTTTACCAGTCAGGAATCTGTGGAGTTCAGCCTGTACTGTGAGTTCTGATTAACCCTCTGTATACCTTGTCAAGAGATACCTGCCTATGTACTGTAAAGCCTGCTGTGTAGCAATTGTCTTCTGTGGAACTACAAGGAGCGTGTATGCTGTTTCAATTGTTCAGTAAAGAGTTCTGTTTCACCTCGTGTCTGCGCCTCTATTATTCCCACTGTCAATCGGTGTGCCACCGTTACCAGCGCTGGTGTCACAAACCTTAAGTGACCTAGCTATAGGCACGTTAAACCACAACACCAAGGGCACCTCACCCAACATCTAGCCTGTGTCCCTACAACAAGAGTGTGCCCCAGAGGACCCACGTGTCTGCCTCTCCATTACTGGCATCTCCTGCTGTCCCCTCAGTGGGGATGCTTGGCGTCACAAACAGGATGCAGACATTTCTGCGCCAAAGCAGAATCTGAACTGTGTGCTTTACCATTTTGCCAAATGACATCTGCCCTGTTTGCTTTATTGAACTTTCTGTGGCCAAAGAAGTGCGTAAAAATCATCCTAGCAGCACTCCTGTGTATTGCGCTGGTCTGGAGGCAAAATCGCAGTGCAAAAGTGTGGATTTATGGACTATTTCAAGTGTCAATACCACCGCTTGCTGTCAGTGAATTGACGAAGTTATGCTTAAAGATGACCGCCTGAGCTGTGGAATTTCCTACTGCGCCATCGCTATCATTTACTGGTGGGAAAATCTGGCGCCCATTCCCTGAGAGAGGGAGGAGAGAATTCTTCTGCGTCACCGCCTAATTTGCCTGGATTATAATATGGACACCGCCTACCCTGTTTTGGAATACCTAGGGGGCGTGCAAGAAGCGGCGGGGTGGAGCCTGCAGCACCAGTGCCTCACCCTGCTCCGGGACTTCCTGCCTGAGCCAGAGGGATCCAGATCTTCAGGAGCAGCAATGGAGGCAACCCCAAGAGCAACCCGTGAGTGTCGTGCACCTCCTGCTTATATCCAAAGAGATGAGGCTTAGTATTGTCCATGGCCATGGGCCGGGCCTTGCAGTATTCACCGGCCGCGGGATGTCTTTCCCCCACGGAACCCTCTATGGCCGGCTCTGATGGCGGAGATTCATGCTGCGACAGCCCGGAAGACCAACGCTCAAAAGAAGTGTTTCGAGGAGATCACAAAGAGCATCTACGAGGATTCGTTTGAGGGCAAGCCCCGGTTGGAGCGCCGCACAGGAATTCCTACTTGAATTTGATAAGGCCCGGGGATTCGGCTTCATCCAGGAGACTTGCACCAACCGGGATTATTATGTTAACCGCCGGTCCGTGAAGCGGAGTTACCTACCAGAGAGGCTGCACAATCTGGTAGCAGGTGAGCGAGTAGCGTTCACCCCCGCTGAGGGCCTGCGAGGCCCTTATGCCACCGCTGTGTCACGCCCACGAACTAAGCCGGAGGACTGGGAGAGCGGTCATGACAACTTTAGCCCAGCGGCAGCTTCTGAACCTGCACCTGGGCCTGCCCGCTCCACCTTCCAGGGGCATGCCACCTTTATCGGGCCTAACATCTTTTGGCAGTCAACCGTCCTTGAGAGGCCTGCCAGCCCCTATCCTTCCCCAGAGCTGCAACGTCGGTAGAGGAAGATGGCCGCAAAGGAGGAGCAGGAGAGATAGGAGGCCTACCTAGCGGCACTACCGCCTGCCAGCGCGGAAGCACCCGTTGTGGAGACACCTAAAGTCTGCAGACCGGAGAAGCTGGGTTATGTCAGGAGTGTCCGGCGGGTCCTGTTTCCAGAGAAGGAAGGTGAGCTGGATGCCCAGAAAGAAGGAGCTATGCGTATCGTCCACCCTGATGGTACCGTGCTATGGCCTGCCACGGCCGACCAGCTACTACAGGAGCCGCCTGTGTCCTCTGAGGATCAACCAGAGGAGTACGACACCTACCTGTGAGCAGGCCTGCTAGGCCATGCTGCACCTCACAGGGGTGTCTCTACTGTTTGCAGGAGTTGTTGTCCCCATGCATTGCCTGGCTGGTAGAGGTGCTGCCAGTTGTTCACAGCCCAGTAGCAGTTGAGATATTATTAAGCCACTTGGAGTACCCTTGCTCCCAGCCAGCCTTTGTTTTGTCCAGGACATCCTGCCAGTTTTCAAACACTTGAATAATCCCAGTTGTGCCATCAGTATTGCACCTTATCCCCTTTTTAACCCCCTTTTCAGGTTGAGCAGGGGTTGTGCTTCAGCACTTGTGACAGGGCTTACCAGGAGTCATTATTCCCTGGGATTGTGAAGTCCTGTGCTGTAACCACATTTCATGCACTATTTATTTAAAGAATGTGCCCAGAGATGGACTCCCCATGTGCGAGCCTCTGAGATATTGTTTTATTGTGGACTAATGTGCCTTATTATATTTATGGACTATCCTGGCTATCCCATATACGCTGTGCCAGGTCAGCGCCCCTGTTCCATTCATCATCACCAGAAGAGAATGACGCCCATTGTCACCGCACTTTACCTTTGCCAGCGGAACCCCCTGTGTAATTTATGCAGATTGTCTTTATTGTGAAATGTACCTGCATTATGTCTTTCTCTTACAGGTGATGGTATCCAGCTGGGCGGGCCCCGTTAGGTACGAGGGCGCACTCAGGTTAAAGCAGCGGGGTATGTAGTGTCCCACTCCGTGATGGTGGGCACTACTAAAGGGTCACAAGGGTCACGTTGTTCCCCCCTGCGGGGAGATTGGTCTTCTTCTATAAAATGTATTGTATAACCCTGTTACTGTGAATGTATTGCTATGTACAGGCCTGCTAGGGATGTCATTCCTGCTCTAGGTCAGTAGAGGGAGCTAGGGAGCCCTGGTTTATATATTCAGGCCCAGTCAGGGAAAAGTTAGTGTAGCCCAGGCCATGAGCTTGTGAAGTCTAGCCCAGGCCATGAGCCTGTGAAGTTGGGTCCAGGCCACTAGCCTGTGAAAGTCAGTCCAGACCTGGGAGTCTAAGGAGGACCCTGCTCTGCAGCAGAGGGAGAACCAGCAGTGCCATCACCAGAAACCAGTTAGAAGCAAAGCTGAGAGGCAGAGGAAGGAAAAGTCAGTGCAAGAGGTACTATTGAAAACCAGAGGAGGTACTAAAATATTCCCCAAGGATAAAGCCAGCAATAGGCCATACGGGCCTTGGATGTTTTACCAGTCAGGAATCTGTGGAGTTCAGCCTGTACTGTGAGTTCTGATTAACCCTCTGTATACCTTGTCAAGAGATACCTGCCTATGTACTGTAAAGCCTGCTGTGTAGCAATTGTCTTCTGTGGAACTACAAGGAGCGTGTATGCTGTTTCAATTGTTCAGTAAAGAAGAGTTCTGTTTCACCTCAAGTGTCTTCACCTCCATTATTCCCACTGTCAATCGGTGTGCCACCATTACTGGCACTGGCGTCACGAACCTTAAGGGACCTAGCTATAGGCACGTTAAACCACAACACCAAGGGCACCTCACCCAACATCTAGCCTGTGTCCCTACAACAAGAGTGTGCCCCAGAGGACACTCGTGTCTGCCTCATCATCACTGGCATCTCCTGCTGTCCCCTCAGTCGGGATGCTACAGTTTCTGTGTGCAAGAGCAAGTCGTGAGAACACACTCAGGACGGCTGCCAATGCCTGGTAAAAACAAGTGGGGCTACTGTGGATCCCCAGGGGGAGTACGCCGAACATGTACTGTTTGTCCCCTACTGTAAAGGCAAATTTGTGCATGCTGCACCTGCGCTCCCTGGAATTTGGGTGGCTGTCATGACCCATAACAGGTAGGAACTAGTGTTAAGGACCACTCATAGAGGCGACCTTGATGTAGTGAGTGGCTTATTACGCTTTGGCCAAAATGTACACTAATGCCTTATTCAACATCCAGCATGGAGACAGGGCAGAGTGCTGGTTGCAGAGTGCCATTGCATTTTTGTTTTTGCGTTTGTATGTGTATTTCACCATAGCAATGTGCACCTGCATATAGGGTTGTGCTGACTGAACCCCCACCTTTTTTTCTTTGTAGTATATATTGGAGGCGTGGCGATCTCCATGCAGTCGTGCACACCTGACTAGTTAGTCTGCCCTGGAGGCTGGTTTTAAAGTCAGTATAAAACTGAGTCTGCTTTCATAGCGCCCGCCGCCTACCAGTAGCCATTTGGCTCCAGGATCAGTATATAGTGGGCTCAGCATGCATGTTGGTACTTGCATCCCTGGATATGATTGAAGCTGTTATGGCACCAGACGGGGTTACAAGCAGAGTGTACCTGGTATGCATGCTGCACCTGCCCTCCCTGGATTTTGTGTGGCTGTCATGGCCCATAACAGGTAGGAACTAGTGTTAGGGACCACTCATAGAGGCAACCTTAATGTGGTGAGTGGCTTATTACGCTTTGGCCAAAATTTACACTAATGCCTCATTTAACATCCAGCATGAAGGCAGGGCAGAGTGCTGGTTGCAGAGTGCCATTGCATGTTTGTAAATTAAATTTGTACCAACAGTTTTCGATGAGTTCAATTGAAAAGAACCCATTGGTAGTGTTGAGCGAACAGTTCGAGCATCGTTCGGGTTCGTACCGAATTTTGGGGTGTCCGGGACACGGACCCGAACCCGGACATTTTCAAAAAAGTTCGGGTTCGGGTTCGGTGTTCGTCGATTACTTCCCGCTTTCTGAAGGGCTGCACAGCAGCCAATCAGCTAGCGTTATACTACTTGCCCTAAGAGCCCATCACAGCCATGCCTACTAATGGCATGGCTGTGATTGGCCAAGTGCAGCATGTGACCCAGCCTCTATTTAAGCTGGAGTCACGTAGCGCCGCACGTCACACTGCTCTGACTAGTGTAGGGAGAGGATGCAGCTGCTGTGTTAGGGCGAGATTAGGAAGGGATTAACTTAGCCAAAACACTTAATGAAGTGATCGATCAACAGCTGAGACTCATTGAACTTCTGCTAGTTACTTGCTCACTGGTTTTTAGGCTGCAGAGAGCGTTTTTCTGTCACTTATTTTCTGGGTTGATCGGCGGCCATTTTGTGACTTGTGGTGCACCAGAAGAAGCTGCCACCAAGTCCATCAATCCATCAATTCTAGTTTTTTTTTTTTGCTATATCCTACATCAGGGGCTTGGCTGTGCTAATTGTCACCCCTAGAAACTCAGGATAGCAATTTCTATATTTTATTAAATCTGGTGTTCCAGCTTAGGCTAGGCAAGTATAATACTGTCTGCTGTCTGGCAAAGGATAGATTATTTTCTGGGGTGAAATTAACCTGCCAATATAGCAATACCCTGAATCTGGTGTCCAAGCAGTTGCAGGCCAAATTTTATAGTATCCGCTTACACACATATTTTGTTCTGGGGTGAAATTAACCTGCCAATATAGCAATACCCTGAATCTGGTGTCCAAGCAGTTGCAGGCCAGATTTCATAGTGTCCGCTTACACATATATTTTGTTCTGGGGTTAAATTAACCTGCCAATATAGCAATACCCTGAATCTGGTGTCCAAGCAGTTGCAGGCCAGATATCATAGTGTCCGCTTACACATATATTTTGTTCTGGGGTGAAATTAACCTGCCAATATAGCAATACCCTGAATCTGGTGTCCAAGCAGTTGCAGGCCAGATTTCATAGTATCCGCTTACACATATATTTTGTTCTGGGGTGAAATTAACCTGCCAATATAGCAATACCCTGAATCTGGTGTCCAAGCAGTTGCAGGCCAGATTTCATAGTGTCCGCTTACACATATATTTTGTTCTGGGGTGAAATTAACCTGCCAATATAGCAATACCCTGAATCTGGTGTCCAAGCAGTTGCAGGCCAGATTTCATAGTATCCGCTTACACATATATTTTGTTCTGGGGTGAAATTAACCTGCCAATATAGCAATACCCTGGATCTGTTGTCCAAGCAGTTGCAGGCCAGATTTCCTAGTATCCTCTTACACATATATTTTGTTCTGGGGTGAAATTAACCTGCCAATATAGCAATACCCTAAATCTGGTGTCCAAGCAGTTGCAGGCCAGATTTCATAGTGTCCGCTTACACATATATTTTGTTCTGGGGTGAAATTAACCTGCCAATATAGCAATACCCTAAATCTGGTGTCCAAGCAGTTGCAGGCCAGATTTCATAGTATCCGCTTACACATATATTTTGTTCTGGGGTGAAATTAACCTGCCAATATAGCAATACCCTGGATCTGTTGTCCAAGCAGTTGCAGGCCAGATTTCCTAGTAGTGTTGAGCGCGAATATTCGAATTTCGAATTTTTATCGCGAATATCGCAACTTCGATAATTCGCGAATATTGCGAATATATTGCTATATATTCGCAATTTCGAATATTCGTTTTTTTTTTTTTTTTTTAGTTGTTAATTCTTGTTGCTCTCTGGTTGTCTTCCCAGTTCCCACTTCCCAAAAGCTGTTCTTACCTGTCCGGAGGATTCCTGGCTCCCTGCCCGCTTCAGTCATTGCCCGTTGCCGCTTCTGCTGACTTCCCATGTGCATGGGAACGCCTCCATGCTAAAGTGTACTGTCGGATGTGAGAATCACGATCTCACAAATTTGACTAAGTTGTAATCGCAATGCGATTAATATAACCTGAATTATTCGCATTGCGATATTCATTCTATTCTAGCAATACAACCATTAGGAACTTAGCTCTAAGATCAATTCGCAATGCGATTATATGTTAGCCTCGCGAATGAAACTTAGAGCTGACCGAGTTCCTAATGGTTGTATTGCTGGAATATAACGAAGATTGAGAATATAGTGCTATATTCGTGAATTCGAGATATTCTCAATCTTCGTTCTATTCTAGCAATATACATCCATTAGGAACTTAGCTCTAAGATCAATTCGCAATGCAGTATATGTTCGCCTCGCGAATAAAACTTAGAGCTGAGTTCCTAATGGTTGTATTGCTGGAATAGAACGAAGATTGAGAATATCTCGAATTCACGAATATAGCACTATATTCTCAATCTTCGTTATATTCCAGCAATACAACCATTAGGAACTCGGTCAGCTCTAAGTTTCATTCGCGAGGCTTAACATATAATCGCATTGCGAATTGATCTTAGAGCTAAGTTCCTAATGGATGTATTGCTAGAATAGAACGAAGATTGAGAATATCTCGAATTCACGAATATAGCACTATATTCTCAATCTTCGTTATATTCCAGCAATACAACCATTAGGAACTCGGTCAGCTCTAAGTTTCATTCGCGAGGCGAACATATAATCGCATTGCGACTGATCTTAGAGCTAAGTTCCTAATGGATGTATTGCTAGAATAGAACGAAGATTGAGAATATCTCGAATTCACGAATATAGCACTATATTCTCAATCTTCGTTATATTCCAGCAATACAACCATTAGGAACTCGGTCAGCTCTAAGTTTCATTCGCGAGGCGAACATATAATCGCATTGCGAATTGATCTTAGAGCTAAGTTCCTAATGGATGTATTGCTAGAATAGAACGAAGATTGAGAATATCTCGAATTCACGAATATAGCACTATATTCTCAATCTTCGTTATATTCCAGCAATACAACCATTAGGAACTCGGTCAGCTCTAAGTTTCATTCGCGAGGCGAACATATAATCGCATTGCGAATTGATCTTAGAGCTAAGTTCCTAATGGATGTATTGCTAGAATAGAACGAAGATTGAGAATATCTCGAATTCACGAATATAGCACTATATTCTCAATCTTCGTTATATTCCAGCAATACAACCATTAGGAACTCGGTCAGCTCTAAGTTTCATTCGCGAGGCGAACATATAATCGCATTGCGAATTGATCTTAGAGCTAAGTTCCTAATGGATGTATTGCTAGAATAGAACGAAGATTGAGAATATCTCGAATTCACGAATATAGCACTATATTCTCAATCTTCGTTGTATTCTAGCAATACAACCATTAGGAACTCAGATCTAAGTTGTAATCGCAATGCGATTAATACAGGTTATATTAATCGCATTGCGAATGAAACTTAGAGCTGGGTTCCTAATGGTTGTATTGCTAGAATAAAAGAAGATTGAGAATAGGAACCCAGCTCTAAGTTTCATTCGCAATGCGATTAATATAACCTGTATTAATCGCATTGCAGAATGAAATCTAGATCTGAGTTCCTAATGGTTGTATTGCTAGAATATAACGAAGATTGAGAATATAGTGCTATATTCGTGAGATATTCGTTATCTTTGTCAATTCTAGCAATACAAGTTAACCATTAGGAACTCAGATCTAAGTTTCATTCGCGACGCGAATATATATTCGCGTAAAATTCGCAATATATAAAATCATGACGAATATTCGATTTCGACGAATATATGACGAATATTCAATCGAATATTCGCGAAATATCGCGAAATCGAATATGGCACCTCCCGCTCATCACTATTTCCTAGTATCCTCTTACACATATATTTTGTTCTGGGGTGAAATTAACCTGCCAATATACCAATACCCTGAATCTGGTGTCCAAGCAGTTGCAGGCCAGATTTCATAGTGTCCGCTTACACATATATTTTGTTCTGGGGTGAAATTAACCTGCCAATATAGCAATACCCTGAATCTGGTGTCCAAGCAGTTGCAGGCCAGATTTCATAGTGTCCGCTTACACATATATTTTGTTGTGGGGTGAAATTAACCTGCCAATATAGCAATACCCTAAATCTGGTGTCCAAGCAGTTGCAGGCCAGATTTCATAGTATCCGCTTACACATATATTTTGTTCTGGGGTGAAATTAACCTTCCAATATAGCAATACCCTGGATCTGGTGTCCAAGCAGTTGCAGGCCAGATTTCATAGTGTCCGCTACACATATATTTTGTTCTGGGGTGAAATTAACCTGCCAATATAGCAATACCCTGAATCTGGTGTCCAAGCAGTTGCAGGCCAGATTTCATAGTGTCCGCTTACACATATATTTTGTTCTGGGGTGAAATTAATCTGCCAATATAGCAATACCCTGAATCTGGTGTCCAAGCAGTTGCAGGCCAGATTTCATAGTGTCCGCTTACACATATATTTTGTTCTGGGGTGAAATTAACCTGCCAATATAGCAATACCCTAAATCTGGTGTCCAAGCAGTTGCAGGCCAGATTTCATAGTATCCGCTTACACATATATTTTGTTCTGGGGTGAAATTAACCTGCCAATATAGCAATACCCTGGATCTGGTGTCCAAGCAGTTGCAGGCCAGATTTCATAGTGTCCGCTTACACATATATTTTGTTCTGGGGTGAAATTAACCTGCCAATATAGCAATACCCTGAATCTGGTGTCCAAGCAGTTGCAGGCCAGATTTCATAGTATCCGCTTACACATATATTTTGTTCTGGGGTGAAATTAACCTGCCAATATAGCAATACCCTGAATCTGGTGTCCCAGCAGTGGCAGGCCAGATTTCATAGTGTCCGCTTACACATATATTTTGTTCTGGGGTGAAATTAACCTGCCAATATAGCAATACCCTGAATCTGGTGTCCAAGCAGTTGCAGGCCAGATTTCATAGTGTCCGCTTACACATATATTTTGTTCTGGGGTGAAATTAACCTGCCAATATAGCAATACCCTGAATCTGGTGTCCAAGCAGTTGCAGGCCAGATTTCATAGTATCCGCTTACACATATATTTTGTTCTGGGGTGAAATTAACCTGCCAATATAGCAATACCCTGAATCTGGTGTCCAAGCAGTTGCAGGCCAGATTTCATAGTGTCCGCTTACACATATATTTTGTTCTGGGGTGAAATTAACCTGCCAATATAGCAATACCCTGAATCTGGTGTCCCAGCAGTTGCAGGCCAGATTTCATAGTGTCCGCTACACATATATTTTGTTCTGGGGTGAAATTAACCTGCCAATATAGCAATACCCTGAATCTGGTGTCCAAGCAGTTGCAGGCCAGATTTCATAGTGTCCGCTTACACATATATTTTGTTCTGGGGTCAAATTAACCTGCCAATATAGCAATACCCTGATTCTGGTGTCCCAGCAGTTGCAGGCCAGATTTCATAGTGTCTGCCAAAACACATATTTTGTTCTGGGGTGAAATTAATTTAGAAAAATAGCAATACCCTGAATCTAGTGTCCCAGCAGTTGCAGGCCAGATTTCATAGTGTCTGCTAAAACATATATTTTGTTCTGGGGTGAAATTAATCTGGCAAAATAGCAATACCCTGAATCTGTTGTCCCATCAGTTGCAGGCCAATTTTAAATCTGTCAATAAAAGGATACCTTTCATCCAGGGCCTAAATACTAGCCCTAAAAGAGATATTCCCCTAAATCAGTGGTTACTGCTGTGCCTGGATTAGTGTAATACGCTACATAAACAAATAGGCAGATAGTGTTAGGTGCCTGTAAAAAAAGGCCTAAATTTGAAATCAATACATTGGGCCAAATATTTTTTTCCTTATTGTGGTGCTTGGTGAACGGTAACAATGAGGAAAACATCTAGTAAGGGACGCGGACGCTGGTCGTGGTGGTGTTAGTGTACCCTCTGGTGCTGGGAGAGGACGTGGCCATTCTGCCACAGCCACACGTCCTAGTGAACCAACTACCTCAGGTTCCAGTACCCGCCATAATTTACAGCGATATTTGGTGGGGCCCAATGCCGTTCTAAGGATGGTAAGGCCTGAGCAGGTACAGGCGCTAGTCAATTGGGTTGCCGACAGTGGATCCAGCATGTTCACAACATTATCTCCCACCCAGTCTTCTGCAGAAAGCGCACAGGTGGCACCTGAAAACCAAGCCCATCAGTCTGTCACATCACCCCCATGCATATCAGGGAAACTGTCAGAGCCTCAAGTTATGCAGCAGTCTCTTATGCTGTTTGAAGACTCTGCTGGCAAGGTTTCCCAAGGAAATCCACCTAGCCCTTCCCCAGTGGTGGAAGACATAGAATGCACTGATGCACAACCACTGATGTTTCCTGATGATGAGGACATGGGAATACCACCTCATCGGAGTCCACACGTCTCTGATGATGACGAAACACAGGTGCCAACTGCTGCTTCTTTCTGCAATGTGCAGACCGAACAGGAGGTCAGGGAGGAAGACTGTGTGGAAGACGATGCAGGGGACGATGAGGTCTTAGACCCCACATGGAATGAAGGTCGTGCCACTGACTTTCATAGTTCAGAGGAAGAGGCAGTGGTGAGACCGAGCCAACAGCGTAGCAAAAGAGGGAGCAGAGGGCAAAAGCAGAACAGCCGCCGCCAAGAGAGTTCGCCTGATACTGGCCATCGCCACCAGGGACCGAGCACCCCAAAGGCAGCTTCAAGGAGTTCCCTGGCATGGCACTTCTTTAAACAATGTGCTGACGACAAGACCCGAGTGGTTTGCACGCTGTGCCATCAGATCCTGAAGCGAGGCATTAACGTTCTGAACCTTAGCACAACCTGCATGACCAGGCATCTACATGCAAAGCATGAACTGCAGTGGAGTAAACACCTTAAAACCAAGGAACTCACTCAGGCTCCCCCTGCTCCCTCTTCTGCTGCTGCCTCGGCCTCTTCCTCCACCTCGGGAGGAACGTTGGCACCTGCCGCCCACCAAACAGAGGATGTGCCACCGACACCACCACCTGCGTCACCAAGCATCTCCACCATGTCACACGGCAGCGTTCAGCTCTCCATCTCACAAACCTTGGAGAGAAAGAATAAATTCCCACCTAGCCACCCTCGAGCACTGGGCCTGAATGCCAGCATTTCTAAACTACTGGCCTTTGAAATGCTGTCATTCAGGCTGGTGGACACAGACAGCTTCAAACAGCTGATGTCCATGGCTGTCCCACAGTATGTTGTCCCCAGCCGCCACTACTTCTCCAAGACAGCCGTGCCTTCCCTGCACAACCAAGTATCCGATAAAATCAAGTGTGCACTGCGCAACGCCATCTGTGGCAAGGTCCACCTAACCACAGATACGTGGACCAGTAAGCACGGCCAGGGACGCTATATCTCCCTAACTGCACACTGGGTAAATGTAGTGGCGGCTGAGCCCCAGGCGGAGAGTTCCTTGGCGCACGTCCTTCCGCCGCCAAGGATCACAGGGCATCATTCTTTGCCTCCTGTAGCCTTCTCCTCCTACTCGTCTTCCTCCTCCTCTGCTTCCACCAGCTCATCCAGTCAGCCACACACCTTCACCACCAACTTCAGCACAGCCCGGGGTAAACGTCAGCAGGCCATTCTGAAACTCATATGTTTGGGGGACAGGCTCCACACCGCGCAGGAGTTGTGGCGGGGTATTGAACAGACCGACCAGTGGTTGCTGCCGGTGGGCCTCAAGTCCGGCTTGGTGGTGTGCGATAATGGGCGAAATCTCGTCGCAGCTCTGGGACTAGCCGGTTTGACGCACATCCCTTGCCTGGCGCATGTGCTGAATTTGGTGGTGCAGAAGTTCATTCACAACTACCCCAACATGTCAGAGTTGCTGCATAAAATGAGGGCCGTCTGTGCGCGCTTCCGGCGTTCACATCCTGCCGCTGCTCGCCTGTCTGCGTAACTTCGGCCTTCCCGCTCACCGCCTCATATGCGACGTGCTCACCAGGTGGAACTCCAGCACATGCTGGAGAGACTGTGCGAGCAGCAGCAGGCCATAGTGGAGTTTCAGCTGCAGCACGCACGTGTCAGTCGCACTGCGGAACTGCACCACTTCACCACCAATGATTGGGCCTCCATGCGAGACCTCTGTGCCCTGTTGCGCTGTTTCGAGTACACCACCAACATGGCCAGTGGTGATGACACCGTTATTAGCGTTACAATACCACTTCTATGTCTCCTTGAGAAAACGCTTAGGGCGATGATGGAAGAGGAGGTGACCCAGGAGGAGGAGGAGGAGGAGGATGAGGGGTCATTTTTAGCACTTTCAGGCCAGTCTGTTAGAAGTGGCTCAGAGGAAGGTTTTTTGCAACAGCAGAGGCCAGGTACAAATGTGGCCAGCCATGGCCCACTACTGGAGGACGAGGAGGATGAGGAGGAGGTGGAGGAGGATGAGGATGAAGTACGTTCACAGCGGGGTGGCACCCGACACAGCTCAGGCCCATCACTGGTGCGTGGCTGGGGGGATACGGAGGACGAAGACGATACGCCTCCCACAGAGGACAGCTTGTCCTTACCTCTGGGGAGCCTGGCACACATGAGCGACTACATGCTGCAGTGCCTGAGCAACGACAGCAGAGTTGTGCACATTTTAACGTGTGCGGACTACTGGGTTGCCACCCTGCTGGATCCCTGGTACAAAGACAATGTGCCCACCTTACTTCCTGCACTGGAGCGTGATAGGAAGATGCGCGAGTACAAGCGCACCCTGGTAGAGGCGCTCCTGAGAGCATTCCCAAATGTCACAGGGGAACAGATGGAAGCCCAAGGTGAAGGCAGAGGAGGAGCAAGAGGTCGCCAACGCAGCAGTGTCACGGTCAGCTCTTCTGCTGGCAGGGTTATCATGGCAGAAATGTGGAAAAGTTTTGTCTCCACGCCACAGCTAACTGCACAACCACCTGATACAGAACGTGTTAGCAGGAGGCAGCATTTAACTAACATGGTTGAACAGTACGTCTGCACACCCCTCCACGTACTGACTGATAGTTCAGGCCCATTCAACTTCAGGGTCTCCAAATTGTCCACGTGGCAGAGTTAGCATTTTATGCCTTGGAGGTGCTGGCCTGCCTGGCGGCCAGCGTTTTGTCTGAACGTGTATTCAGCACGGCAGGGGGCGCCATTACTGACAAACGCAGCCGCCTGTCCACAGCCAACGTGGAAAAGTTGATGTTCATAAAAATGAACCAGGCATGGATCCCACAGGACCTGTGCCTCCCTTGTGCAGAATAGACATTTATAACTGCCTCCCCATCAACCATGTATTCTTGTACTCCAGGGCACTTCTTTATTGAATCCTCATTTTTTTAACTTTACCATGATCTTGTGGTGCAACCCAAAGTTGAATGAACCTCTCCTCTGTCTGGGTGGTGGGGCCGAAATAACTGAAAGTGGCCTTCTCCGGTGGTGGGTGATATGACGCATGATTCCTTGCTGTGGGACCTCTCTCCTCTGTCTGGGTGCTAGGCCGAAATAAATGAGAGTGGCCTTCTCCGTTGGTGGTTGATATGAGGCATGATTCCTTGCTGTGGGACCTCTCTCCTCTGTCTGGGTGCTGGTCCCAAATAAATGAGAGTGGCCTTCTCCGGTGGTGGTTGATATGAGGCATGATTCCTTGCTGTGGGACCTCTCTCCTCTGTCTGGGTGCTGGCCGAAATAAATGAGAGTGGCCTTCTCCGTTGGTGGTTGATATGAGGCATGATTCCTTGCTGTGGGACCTGTATCCTCTATCTGGGTGCTGGTCCAAAATAAATGAGAGTGGCCTTCTCCGGTGGTGGTTGATATGACGCATGATTCCTTGCTGTGGGACCTCTCTCCTCTGTCTGGGTGCTGGGCCGAAATAAATGAGAGTGGCCTTCTCCGTTGGTGGTTGATATGACGAATGATTCCTTGCTGTGGGACCTCTCTCCTCTGTCTGGGTGCTGGTCTCAAATAAATGAGAGTGGCCTTCTCCGGTGGTGGTTGATATGAGGCATGATTCCTTGCTGTGGGACCTCTCTCCTCTTTCTGGGTGCTGGGCCGAAATAACTGAGAGTGGCCTTCTCCGTTAGTCGTTGATATGACGCATGATTCCTTGCTGTGGGACTTCTCTCCTCTGTCTGGGTGCTGGTCCAAAATAAATGAGAGTGGCCTTCTCCGGTGGTGGTTGATATGAGGCATGATTCCTTGCTGTGGGACCTCTCTCCTCTGTCTGGGTGCTGGTCCAAAATAAATGAGAGTGGCCTTCTCCGGTGGTGGTTGATATGAGGCATGATTCCTTGCTGTGGGACCTCTCTCCTCTTTCTGGGTGCTGGGCCGAAATAACTGAGAGTGGCCTTCTCCGTTGGTCGTTGATATGACGCATGATTCCTTGCTGTGGGACCTCTCTACTCTGTCTGGGTGCTGGTCCAAAATAAATGAGAGTGGCCTTCTCCGGTGGTGGTTGATATGAGGCATGATTCCTTGCTGTGGGACCTCTCTCCTCTGTCTGGGTGCTGGTCCAAAATAAATGAGAGTGGCCTTCTCCGTTGGTGGTGGATATGAGGCATGATTCCTTGCTGTGGGACCTGTATCCTCTGTCTGGGTGCTGGTCCAAAATAAATGAGAGTGGCCTTCTCCGGTGGTGGTTGATATGACGCATGATTCCTTGCTGTGGGACCTCTCTCCTCTGTCTGGGTGCTGGGCCGAAATAAATGAGAGTGGCCTTCTCCGGTGATGGTTGATATGACGCATGATTCCTTGCTGTGGGACCTCTCTCCTCTGTCTGGGTGCTGGGCCGAAATAAATGAGAGTGGCCTTCTCCGGTGGTGGTTTATATGAGGCATGATTCCTTGCTGTGGGACCTCTCTCCTCTTTCTGGGTGCTGGGCCGAAATAACTGAGAGTGGCCTTCTCCGTTGGTGGTTGATATGACGCATGATTCCTTGCTGTGGGACCTCTCTCCTCTGTCTGGGTGCTGGTCCAAAATAAATGAGAGTGGCCTTCTCCAGTGGTGGTTAATATGACACATGATTCCTTGCTGTGGGACCTCTCTCCTCTGTCTGGGTGCTGGTCCAAAATAAATGAGAGTGGCCTTCTCCGGTGGTGGTTGATATGAGGCATGATTCCTTGCTGTGGGACCTCTCTCCTCTGTCTGGGTGCTGGTCCCAAATAAATGAGAGTGGCCTTCTCCGGTGGTGGTTGATATGAGGCATGATTCCTTGCTGTGGGACCTCTCTCCTCTTTCTGGGTGCTGGGCCGAAATAAATGAGAGTGGCCTTCTCCGGTGGTGGTTGATATGAGGCATGATTCCTTGCTGTGGGACCTCTCTCCTCTGTCTGGGTGCTGGGCCGAAATAAATGAGAGTGGCCTTCTCCGTTGGTGGTTGATATGAGGCATGATTCCTTGCTGTGGGACCTCTCTCCTCTGTCTGGGTGCTGGGCCGAAATAAATGAGAGTGGCCTTCTCCGGTGGTGGTTAATTTGAGGCATGATTCCTTGCTGTGGGACCTCTCTCCTCTGTCTGGGTGCTGGGCCGAAATAAATGAGAGTGGCCTTCTCCGTTGGTGGTTGATATGAGGCATGATTCCTTGCTGTGGGACCTCTCTCCTCTGTCTGGGTGCTGGGCCGAAATAAATGAGAGTGGCCTTCTCCGGTGGTGGTTAATTTGAGGCATGATTCCTTGCTGTGGGACCTCTCTCCATTGTCTGGGTGCTGGGCCGAAATAAATGAGAGTGGCCTTCTCCGTTGGTGGTTGATATGAGGCATGATTCCTTGCTGTGGGACCTCTCTCCTCTGTCTGGGTGCTGGGCGAAATAAATGAGAGTGGCCTTCTCCGTTGGTGGTTGATATGAGGCATGATTCCTTGCTGTGGGACCTCTCTCCTCTGTCTGGGTGCTGGGCGAAATAAATGAGAGTGGCCTTCTCCGGTGGTGGTTAATTTGAGGCATGATTCCTTGCTGTGGGACCTCTCTCTCTGTCTGGGTGCTGGGCGAAATAAATGAGAGTGGCCTTCTCCGTTGGTGGTTGATATGAGGCATGATTCCTTGCTGTGGGACCTCTCTCCTCTGTCTGGGTGCTGGGCCGAAATAAATGAGAGTGGCCTTCTCCGGTGGTGGTTAATTTGAGGCATGATTCCTTGCTGTGGGACCTCTCTCCTCTGTCTGGGTGCTGGGCGAAATAAATGAGAGTGGCCTTCTCCGTTGGTGGTTGATATGAGGCATGATTCCTTGCTGTGGGACCTCTCTCCTCTGTCTGGGTGCTGGTCCAAAATAAATGAGAGTGGCCTTCTCCGTTGGTGATTGATATGACGCATGATTCCTTGCTGTGGGACCTCTCTCCTCTGTCTGGGTGCTGGGCCGAAATAAATGAGAGTGGCCTTCTCCGGTGGTGGTTGATATGAGGCATGATTCCTTGCTGTGGGACCTCTCTCCTCTTTCTGGGTGCTGGGCCGAAATAAATGAGAGTGGCCTTCTCCGGTGGTGGTTGATATGAGGCATGATTCCTTGCTGTGGGACCTCTCTCCTCTGTCTGGGTGCTGGGCGAAATAAATGAGAGTGGCCTTCTCCGTTGGTGGTTGATATGAGGCATGATTCCTTGCTGTGGGACCTCTCTCCTCTGTCTGGGTGCTGGGCCGAAATAAATGAGAGTGGCCTTCTCCGGTGGTGGTTAATTTGAGGCATGATTCCTTGCTGTGGGACCTCTCTCCTCTGTCTGGGTGCTGGGCCGAAATAAATGAGAGTGGCCTTCTCCGTTGGTGGTTGATATGAAGCATGATTCCTTGCTGTGGGACCTCTCTCTCTGTCTGGGTGCTGGGCAGAAATAAATGAGAGTGGCTTTCTCCGGTGGTGGTTAATTTGAGGCATGATTCCTTGCTGTGGGACTCTCTCCTCTGTCTGGGTGCTGGGCCGAAATAAATGAGAGTGGCCTTCTCCGTTGGTGGTTGATATGAGGCATGATTCCTTGCTGTGGGACCTCTCTCCTCTGTCTGGGTGCTGGTCCAAAATAAATGAGAGTGGCCTTCTCCGTTGGTGATTGATATGACGCATGATTCCTTGCTGTGGGACCTCTCTCCTCTGTCTGGGTGCTGGGCCGAAATAAATGAGAGTGGCCTTCTCCGGTGGTGGTTGATATGACGCATGATTCCTTGCTGTGGGACCTGTATCCTCTGTCTGGGTGCTGGTCCGAAATAAATGAGAGTGGCCTTCTCCAGTGGTGGGTGATATGACGCATGATTCCTTGCTGTGGGACCTCTCTCCAATTGATATTGGTTAATTTTTATTTATTTTATTTTATTTTAATTCATTTCCCTATCGACATTTGTTTGCAGGGGATTTACCTACATTTTGCCACCTTTGGCAGCCCTCTAGCCCTTTCCTGGACTATTTTACAGCCTTTTTAGTGCCTAAAAGTTCGAGTCCCCATTGACTTCAATGGGGTTCGTCTTCGGGATAAAGTTCGGGTCGAGTTCGAATCCCAAACCCGAACATTTTCAGGAAGTTCGGCCGAACTTCTCAACCCGAACATCCAGGTGTTCGCTCATCTCTACCCATTGGCAACATCTATGGTGGTGGAGAATAAGCGACTTTTGCCGCTTATTCTGGCCATGATGTCGGGAGTCTGTGCCACCACTGGAGCAGACATTGGGGTGTATTTGTTAAGGACCCGGAGGTCTATGGTGAGCCTCCATGCATTGGTACCCTTCTTCTTTACTGGCCAGAGGGCATTGTTACATTTAGAATTGCCCTCTATACCCTAGTTTTCAATTCCTGGACGGTTTCCAAAATTGAATGGGTGGCTTCTGGCAGAAAGCGGTTTTGGCGTTGAGGTGGAGGGTCGGGACCTTGTATGTCCACCTGAACTCCAATCGGTCTGCCACAATCATTTTTGCTCTGGGCCCACAGATCGGGATACTCATACACAATAGGCTCAAGGTCTGGATTATGCGAGATCTCCGGCCATTTGTGTTTGAGTACTTCAATAGAATTTTCTACTGTTGGCAATGGTGGTCCCAGACACTGGCGTTGGATGACAAACACCTTTGATTGTCTGGGACCCTTCCATACAATACCGTTTGCCAGATCCAAGATCCACCCATTCTGTGTCATTACATCGGTTCCAATGATGTTGTCAGAACCGGGGTAATACCACATTGCCACATTGGGATCCTATGGGTCATGCAACTGGTAATCTGGGCAATTACCTCTTCAATTCTGTGGGCCTTCACCCCCCCCCCCCTTTGTTGGTGATCAAATCCGATCACCACACACTGAGGGCTGTTGGGATGTAAGTCATGTTTGACATTGGTAATAGAGATTTCTGCACCAGTTTCAAGCATGATTTCAGCCTCCTGATTCTTTATTTTGGCTGTTATGTGGGGTCTCCCTGAAGAATCCAGAATGATAGGACATACTGGCACCAGGTCTCTAGGGATCTCTGTTCTTCAATCAATTTCTACCAGACTCCCAGTAGGTACCTGTGTGGTACATACTGCCACTTGTGGGTTGTTGCCATGGACACTTGGTGTGGATTCCTTGGATTCCACACCCCTATCTGAACGCTCTGGGGCATTCACCACAGCCACACATTTTGGTGTCTGGACCGTTTAATGTCTCAGACTTTTATCAACATATTCCCCCACTGATTTGGCATTATTAGGTTTCATTTTGAAACCATTGTTATTGCCCGTTCTCTCAGGATTTGTCCAGTTATTACGTGGCCATTGTGGATAATTCCTTTTTATGTGCCCGTATTGTAAACACAGGAAGCATAGAATGCCTCTTGGCTTTTCCAATGGCGGGGCTGTGAGGTGAACAGCTGAATTAGCCTTTGTGTGCTGTACCCGTTCATGTTGAGATGAAACTTGTACAGGTACATGCTCCGTCACTTTGACGGATTTCTTATTGAGCAGTGTATCCTGTCTACAGTGCTCAATAATCATAGCTGCGTCCGTAAGGGATGGCTCCCTAGCTGCACTTAGCCGGATTGCAGTGTCAAGGTATGGGAATTTTTCCACAAACATACGTATCATACCCTGTGGAATTCCGATACCGTGATCCTTTGTAACCCTCCTGTACATTGCTTCAAACCGACTACACAGAGACAGAGATTCATCATGTATAGTGGGTCTGAACTTGGACAGGATATCTGGAGTGACGTCCCAATGGCCCGTCGCCAGTCTCATGAGTATGGAGAGACATTCCTCCTTATCATAAAACTGTCTATTCATGGGTTGCGTCCTCCCCGTTACCTCATACCTTTGGTTTAAGTGTGTAGGGAACCATAACTTGAATAACTCCATGCGATATTCGGGAGCCACTGAATCCTTGAAGATATCACATGAAGTAAACGGATCTACACTGGGATTGTATTTTGGAATCTCCTTGCAAATCCATAATAGAAAGTTTATCCTTTCCATACTTGAATGGTTAGGATAGAAGTTTTCCTGTCTTTTCAGGCGCGTTCGCGGATTGGAAGTGGTAAATTGCCAACCACTTTTCTCTCCCAAATTGTTGTCCTGATACTGGAAGCGGCTGCTATACCTATTCTCCCTGGGTGTTTGGGTGAAATGTAGCGTCTGTTCCACCTGTCCTCTAGTGTCTACCATATCGGATGTTTGATCCGTGGGAGACCTTGGCGCCGTCGCCGCTGTTTCCCCCTGTGCCGTTCCCGAAACACAAACCTGTTTCGTGGGCAACATGCTGTTAGCACCAGGCCGTGAGAGGTTCGAAATGACCTGCTGCAAATCCGCAATGGTTTGCGTTTTTGCAGCCAGGTCCTCTCGAAGTTGAACCATCATGGTATCCGTAGATACCGCATTGTTCCTGAACTGATTTATCTCAGTGTACAGTCTGAGAAGCTCTTTGTCCATGTCAGAGTAGAGACTCTCCCTGTCCGAGAGTCTAGACTATAACACGCAAATCTCTCTGCCCCTCTCAACTGTACACTGGGCCTTTTCTTGTAGTTGTGTTTGTAATGTGTGTAACTGTTTGATGTTCTCAACACAGCAATTGCAGTGAAAGTTTGCCGTGTTGGAAACTTCCTCTGCCCTTGTAGTGCTGGTGAGTTTTTTAAGATGTTCTGGCTTCCAAATGGTATCCTCAAAGGTGTAAACCAATTTGGCTAACATTTGGAGCTGTTTTTTTTTTAAATACTATTATAAATACAGATTTTATCATGAGCGTATGCCTAGTCCAATAAAGTGGACTTATCTCCGGTGTTCAGTGAGCGAGTAGGGGTAACACAAAATACTTAATACAGAAATCAGAAAGATTAAAATTGTCTGCTGTAGATTTTGGCCTGTGCCCAACTCTGATTGAAAAATTGCGTTCTGTTTGAATTATCAGGCCCTGGACGCTCAGAAACCACTGATACAAATTCTTAGCAGTGGGCCTGGCTCGCCAATGTGGGCCTGGCTCGCCAATGTTAAAGGAAATATTAATTATTAATATTTTATGCAAATATCAACAATTAATATTCATAAACAGGCGTGAGTCGTCTAGTGATGCCTCCGCCTATTTATACCAATTAAACAAATAATGCTGATTACCTCACTCTATACTGAACTACCTGCAGCTATTACTGCGACTCCTACTATAACAAAAATAGTAGCCCACCCAACCGAGATCTGGGCTATCCCTGCAGGGTATAAAGGGTTAAGGCACTGCAGCAGGGGTACACCGTGCAGGGCAGCAGTGAAGGGGTTACTATACTGCAGCTGTGGCACAGTATAGGGCAGCAGTGAAGGGGTTAATAACCTTGAAAGCAGGAGTAGATCAGGGGTTCAAAGTTAAATAATATGGGCAGGAATAGTAGGTGGTATAGTGGGTAGGGCGAGGGTTAATGCAAGGGAGGGTAAGGGTATTGGGGCAGGAGTTCGTTGGTGGTAGGGTGAAAGGGGTTAAATGCAGGGGATAGAATATGGCAGGGAAGGATATGGCTGGGGTATCCAGCAGGGGTTAATAGAGTGGGTAGGGATTAAATACAGGGGAATACAGGGCAGTTTCATTGGTGGGATAGTGGGTAGGGACAGCAAGGGTTAAGCAGAGAATTCTTGGTGGTATAGTGGGGTTCTACTTAGCCATTCAGGGGTTAATTGCTCGTTGTCCAGGGGATGATTCTCCCTGCTCGTCTTGCTGGGGGATGATCCTCACTTGTTCCGGCAGCACGCCTCAACTTTTTCTTCTGAGTGCCGAGCTGTCGGATATTTTTATCCGGCAACCCGCACTCCCAGGCCAACCGCGCTGTGACACGCACGTGTGCGCCACAGGCAAGGACACGTGGGCCGGCGCAGTGATATGAAGTCACCGCGCCAGCCCGCGCATCCCTCCACGTGCGCAGCAGGGCCGCGCCACTTGCTGACAGGCGGGACAAGCCTTTGATCTCCCGCCTGTAGCACTTTGCATTCCGGGCAGCGTGATAGTAATCGCGCTGCCGGAATGCGCATAATAGAAGGAGCGGAGGTTTCTCCCCTCTTCCTATTATGCATAATTATCTCCAGCAGCAATGGGAGATTATTACTACAAAGGACTCCGATTCTATTGAATCGGAGTTCTTTGAAGCATGCAGGATGACCGGACTCTTGTCCGGTCATTATGATGCAATTAACCAGATGGCATCAGTGTGAATGCTTGGGACACATTCACACTGATACATCTGGTTTCAGGTGAACCAGGGGACATAATATACATGTATCTGGATACTTGGGGCACATCCATACACATGTATACATTAAATAGATCTAATTTTGGGAGTATAAACGCATATGGATGCTTGGGGCACATCCATACTCATGTATACATCCACATACATATACACATACATAGTACACCCGGCCCGTGGTCCACATATCTTTTTTTTGGGGGGGCACTTCCCTCAACACCTTCCACACAGTCCCTGTGTAATGAAAACATTTCACACTACTGTATATTGAATGATACATTTCACTTGCAGTACCACACCTGACCACATAGGGGGCTGTTTAAATTAATCCCCCATCTTTTTGGAGATTACTGCTGTAGGACTTTGTTGGATAATCCTTGTTATGAGCATGTAAATAATTTTAATCAATGTTCATTTCGTTTTAATTGGAAACAATGACCGTTGTGTATGTATGGTTTCTAGCTCATTATGTCATTTTAGATTACAGATTTTTTTAATATGACACCATGTCCAACCTCTCTACCCTGTACCCCACTGGGCACATTTGAAGGACACCTAGAGGAAGCTGTAATCCTTCTCAAGCACAGTGACCTACTCATATAAAGGAGAATAACACTTATTTCTAAGGCTACTTTCACACTTGCGTTAGGCGCGGATCCGTCTGTTATTTGCACAGATGGATCAGCACCTATAATGCAAACGTTTGTATCTGTTCAGAACGGATCCGTTTGCATTAGCTTTAAAGAAAAATGTCCGTTTTGAATTACATTGAAAGTCAATGGGGGACAGATCCTTTTTCAAATGTACCATATTGTGTCATTTAAAATGGATCCGTCCCCATTGACTTACATTGTAAGTCAAAACTGATCTGTTCGGCTCCACATCGTCAAGCTGCGTTTTGGTGTCCGCCTCCAGAACGGAAAAGAGGCGGAAAGGAGCTGAACTGATGCATTCTAAATGGATCCTTATCCATTCAGAATGCATTGGGTCTGAACTCATCCATTTTGGACCGTTTGTGAGAGCCCTGAAACGGATCTCACAAACAGAATCCAAAATGCCAGTGTGAAAGTACCCTAATAATGGATGCCATGGTGGAAAACTGGTTTGCACACCATTGACTATTAAATAGTCCCTTTGATTATTTTAAGTAAAATCTTATAACTCCAATGCAACCACTGGTGGGGAATTTTTGGGTGGCCAGCAAAGGGTCAGTCACAGCCCCTAATAGAAGCACAATCTTTACACCCCAGACGGTGGCTCTGATCAGGGGTAGATATGGGGGGTAGCGTGATGGCTGCAGTCACTCCCTACTAGGGATGAGCGAACCCAAACTGGATAGTTCGGGTTCGCACCGAATTTTGGGGTGTTCAGGACCCGGACCAGGACCCGAACATTTTCAAAAAAGTTCGGGTTCGGGTCCGTTGTTCGGCGATTTCTTCCCGCTTTCTGAAGGGCTGCACAGCAGCCAATCAGCTAGCGTTTTACTTCTGTGCGGCAAAGGATAGATAATTTTCTGGGGTGAAATTCAATTGCCAAAATAGCAATACCGTAAATCTGGTGTTCCAGCTGTGACTGGACAAGTTTCATACTGTCCGTCATAGGATATATTATTTTCTGCGGTGAAATTCAATTGCCAAAATACCAATACCCTGAATCTGGTGTTCCAGCTGTGACTGAACAAGTTTAATAATATCCGTCAAAGGATAGATTTTGTTCTGGGGTTAAATTAAATTGCCAAAATAGCAATACCCTGAATCTGGTTTTCCATCTGTGACTAGACAATTTCCCAAGTCCGTCAAAGGATATAATATTTTCTGGGGTGAAATAAAGTTGCAAAAATAGAAATACAGTAAATCTGGTGTTCCAGCTGTTGCAGGCCTAGTTTAAATCTGTCCGTAAAAGGGTATATTTTTTTCTGGGGTGAAATGAAATTCAATTGCAAATATAGCAATACCCTGAATCTGGTGTTCCAGCTGTGACTGAACAAGTTTAATAGTATCCGTCAAAGGATAGATTATGTTCTGGGGTGAAATTCAATTGCAAAAATAGCAATACCCTGAATCTGGTGTTCCAGCTGTGACTGGACAATTTCCCTAGTGTCCGTCAAAGGATATATTATTATCAGGGGTGAAATATAGTTGCAAAAATAGAAATAAAGTAAATCTGGTGTTCCAGCTGTTGCAGGCATAGTTTAAATCTGTCCGTAAAAGGGTATATTTTTTCTCTAGGGTAAAATTTAATTGCCAAAATAGCAATACCATAAATCAGTGTTTTAAGCTGTGGCTGGCCAAGTTTAATAGTGTCCGTCACAGGATATATTATTTTCTGGGGTGAAATTGAATTGGCAAAATAGCAATACCCTTAATCTGGTGTTCCAGCTGTGACTGAACAAGTTTAATAGTATTCGTCAAAGGATAGATTTTGTTCTGGGGTGAAATTCAATTGCCAAAATAGCAATACCCTGAATCTGGTGTTCCAGCTGTGACTGGACAATTTCCCTAGTGTCCGTCAAAGGATATATTATATTCTGGGGTGAAATACAGTTGCAAAAATAGAAATACATTAAATCTGGTGTTCCAGCTGTTGCAGGTCTAGTTTAAATCTGTCCGTAAAAGGGTATATTTTTTTCTGGGGTGAAATTTAATTGCCAAAATAACAATACCCTGAATCTGGTGTTCCAGCTGTGACTGGACAAGTTTAATAGTGTCCGGCAAAGGATATATTTATTTCTAGGGTAAAATTAAATTTCCAAAATAGCAATACCATAAATCAGTGGTTTCAGCTGTGACTGGGCAAGTTTAATAGTGTTCGTCACAGGATATATTATTTTCTGGGGTGAAATTTAATTTCCAAAATAGCAATACCCTGAATCTGGTGTTCCAGCTGTGACTGAACAAGTTTAATAGTATCCGTCAAAGGATAGATTTTGTTCTGGGGTGAAATTCAATTGCAAAAATAGAAATATCCTGAATCTGGTGTTCCAGCTGTGACTGGACAATTTCCTTGGTGTCCGTCAAAGGATATATTATTTTCTGGGGTGAAATATAGTTGCAAAAATATAAATACAGTAAATCTGGTGTTCCAGCTGTTGCAGGCGTAGTTTAAATCTGTCCGTAAAAGGGTATATTTTTTTCTAGGGTGAAAATTAATTGCCAAAATAGCAATACCATAAATCAGTGGTTTCAGCTGTGGCTGGCCAAGTTTAATAGTGTCCGTCACAGGATATATTATTTTCTGAGGTGGAATTTAATTGCCAAAATAGCAATACCCTGAATCTGGTGTTCCAGCTGTGACTGGACAATTTCCCTAGTATCCGTCAAAAGATATATTATTTTATGGGGTGAAATACCATTGCAAAAATAGACATACAGTAAATCTGGTGTTCCAGCTGTGGCTGGACAAGTTTAATAGTGTCCGGCAAAGGATATTTTTTTTTCTGGGGTGAAATTCAATTGCCAAAATAGCAATACCATAAATCAGTTGTTTCAGCGGTGGCTGGCCAAGTTTAATAGTGTCCATCACAGGATATATTATTTTTTGGGGTGAAATTGAATTGCCAAAATAGCAATACCCTGAATCTGGTGTTCCATCTGTGACTGGACAATTTCCCTAGTGTCCGTCAAAAGATAGATTATTTTCTGGGGTGAAATACAGTTGCAAAAATAGAAACACAGTAAATCTGGTGTTCCAGCTGTTGCAGGCCTAGTTTAAATCTGTCCGTAAAAGGGTATATTTTTTGCTGGGGTGAAATTTAATTGCCAAAATAGCAATACCCTGAATCTGGTGTTCCAGCTGTGACTGAACAAGTTTAATAGTATCCGTCAAAGGATAGAGTTTGTTCTGGGGTGAAATTCAATTGCAAAAATAGCAATACCCTGAATCTGGTGTTCCAGCTGTGACTGGACAATTTCCCTAGCGTCCGTCAAAGGATATATTATTTTCTGGGGTGAAATATAGTTGCAAAGATAAAAATACAGTAAATCTGGTGTTCTAGCTGTTGCAGGCCTAGTTTAAATTTGTCCGTATAAGGGTATATTTTATTCTAGGGTGAAAATTAATTGCCAAAATAGCAATACCATAAATCAGTGGTTTCAGCTGTGGCTGGCCAAGTTTAATAGTGTCCGTCACAGGATATATTATTTTCTGGGGTGGAATTTAATTGCCAAAATAGCAAAACCCTAAATCTGGTGTTCCAGCTGTGACTGGACAATTTCCCTAGTATCCGTCAAAGGATATATTATTTTATGGGGTGAAATACCGTTGCAAAAATAGACATACAGTAAATCTGGTGTTCCAGCTGTGGCTGGACAAGTTTAATAGTGTACGGCAAAGGATATTTTTTTTTCTGGGGTAAAATTCAATTGCCAAAATAGCAATACCATAAATCAGTGGTTTCAGCTGTGGATGGCCAAGTTTAATAGTGTCCGTCACAGGATATATTATTTTTGGGGTGAAATTTAATTGCCAAAATAGCAATACCCCGAATCTGGTGTTCCAGATGTGACTGGACAATTTCCCTAGTGTCCGTCAAAAGATAGATTATTTTCTGGGGTGAAATACAGATGCAAAAATAGAAACACAGTAAATCTGGTGTTCCAGCTGTTGCAGGCCTAGTTTAAATCTGTCCGTAAAAGGGGATATTTTTTGCTGGGGTGAAATTTAATTGCCAAAATAGCAATACCCTGAATCTGGTGTTCCAGCTGTGACTGAACAAGTTTAATAATATCCATCAAAGGATAGATTTTGTTCTGGGGTGAAATTCAATTGCCAAAATAGCAATACCCTGAATCTGGTGTTCGAGCTGTAGCAGGCCTTGTTTAAATCTGTCCGTAAAAGGGTATATTTTTTTCTGTGGTGAAATTTAATTGCCAAAATAGCAATACCCTGAATCTGGTGTCCCAGCTGTGACTGGACAATTTCCATAGTGTCCGTCAAAAGATAGACTATTTTCTGGGGTGAAATACAGTTGCAAAAATAGGAATACAGAAAATCTGGTGTTCCAGCTGTGGCTGGACAAGTTTAATAGTGTCCGTCACAGGATATATTATTTTTTGGGGTGAAATTTAATTGCCAAAATAGCAATACCCTGAATCCGGTGTTCCAGCTGTGACTGAACAAGTTAATAATATCCGTCAAAGGATGGATTTTGTTCTGGGGTGAAATTCAATTGCCAAAATAGCAATACCCTGAATCTGGTGTTCCAGCTGTGACTAGACAATTTTCCTAGTGTCGGTCAAAGGATATATTATTTTCTGGGGTGAAATACAGTTGCAAAAATAGAAATACAGTAAATCTGGTGTTCCAGCTGTGGCTGGACAAGTTTAATAGTGTCCGTCACAGGATATATTATTTTTTGGGGTGAAATTTAATTGCCAAAATAGCAATACCCTGAATCTGGTGTTCCAGCTGTGACTGAACAAGTTTAATAATATCCGTCAAAGGATGGATTTTGTTCTGGGGTGAAATTCAATTGCCAAAATAGCAATACCATGAATCTGGTGTTCCAGATGTGACTAGACAATTTTCCTAGTGTCGGTCAAAGGATATATGATTT
This sequence comes from Bufotes viridis, assembly GCA_033119425.1. Lineage (NCBI taxonomy): Eukaryota > Metazoa > Chordata > Amphibia > Anura > Bufonidae > Bufotes > Bufotes viridis. The sequence continues at coordinate 121,861,732 of CM065594.1, forward strand.
TCTGGAGTGAAATACAGTTGCAAAAATAGAAAGACAGTAAATCTGGTGTTCCAGCTGTTGCAGGCCTATTTTAAATCTGTCTGTAAAAGGGTACATTTTTTTTCTGGGGTGAAATTTAATTGCCAAAATAGCAATACACTGAATCTGGTGTTACAGCTGTGACTGAACAAGTTTAATAGTATCTGTCAAAGGATAGATTTTGTTCTGGGGTGAAATTCAATTGCCAAAATAGCAATACCCTGAATTTGGTGTTCCAGCTGTGACTGGACAAATTCCCTAGTGTCCGTAATAGGATATATTATTTTCTGGGGTGAAATATAGTTGCAAAAATATAAATACAGTAAATCTGGTGTTCCAGCTGTTGCAGGCGTAGTTTAAATCTGTCCGTAAAAGGGAATATTTTTTTTTAGGGTGAAAATTAATTGCCAAAATAGCAATACCATAAATCAGTGGTTTCAGCTGTGGCTGGCCAAGTTTAATAGTGTCCGTCACAGGATATATTATTTTCTGAGGTGAAATTTAATTGCCAAAATAGCAAAACCCTGAATCTGGTGTTCCATCTGTGACTGGACAATTTCCCCAGTGTCCGTCAAAAGATAGATTATTTTCTGAGTGAAATGCACTTGCAAAAATAGAAACACAGTAAATCTGGTGTTCCAGCTATTGCAGGCCTAGTTTAAATCTGTCCGTAAAAGTGGATATTTTTTTCTAGGGTGAAAATTAATTGCCAAAATAACAATACCATAAATCAGTGGTTTCAGCTGTGGCTGGCCAAGTTTAATACTGTCCGTCACAGGATATATTATTTTCCGGGGTGGAATTTAATTGCCAAAATAGCAAAACCCTGAATCTGGTGTTCCAGCTGTGACTGGACAAGTTTAATAGTATCCGTCAAATGATATATTATTTTCTGGGGTGAAATTCAATTGCAAAAATAGACATACAGTAAATCTGGTGTTCCAGCTGTGGCTGGACAAGTTTAATAGTGTCCGGCAAAGAATATTTTTTTTTCTGGGGTAAAATTCAATTGCCAAAATAGCAATACCATAAATCAGTGGTTTCAGCTGTGGCTGGCCAAGTTTAATAGTGTCCGTCACAGGATATATTATTTTTTGGGGTGAAATTTAATTGCCAAAATAGCAATACCCTGAATCTGGTGTTCCAGATGTGACTGAACAAGTTTAATAGTATCTGTCAAAGGATAGATTTTGTTCTGGGGTGAAATTCAAATACCAAAATATCAATACCCTGAATCTGGTGTTCCATCTGTGACTGGACAATTTCCCTAGTGTCCGTCAAAAGATAGATTATTTTCTGGGGTGAAATACAGTTGCAAAAATAGACACACAGTAAATCTGGTGTTCCAGCTGTTGCAGGCCTAGTTTAAATCTGTCCGTAAAAGGGTATATTTTTTGCTGGGGTGAAATTTAATTGCCAAAATAGCAATACCCTGAATCTGGTGTTCCAGCTGTGACTAGACAATTTTCCTAGTGTCAGTCAAAGGATATATTATTTTATGGGGTGAAATACAGTTGCAAAAATAGAAATACAGTAAATCTGATGTTCCAGCTGTTGCAGGCCTAGTTTAAATCTGTCCGTAAAAGGGTATATTTTTTTCTGGGGTGAAATTTAATTGCCAAAATAGCAATACCCTGAATCTGGTGTTCCAGCTGTGACTGAACAAGTTTAATAGTATCCGTCAAAGGATAGATTTTGTTCTGGGGTGAAATTTAATTGCCAAAATAGCAATGCCCTGAATCTGGTGTTCCAGCTGTAACTGGACAATTTCCCTAGTGTCCGTCAAAGGATATAATATTCTTTGGGGTGAAATACAGTTGCAAAAATAGAAATACATTAAATCTGGTGTTCCAGCTGTGGCTGGACAAGTTTAATAGTGTCCGGCAAAGGATATATTTTTTTCTGGGGTAAAATTCAATTGCCAAAATAGCAATACCATAAATCAGTGGTTTCAGCGGTGACTGGCCAAGTTTAATAGTGTCTGTCACAGGATATATTATTTTCTGGGGTGAAATTTAATTGGCAAAATAGAAATACCCTTAATCTGGTGTTCCAGCTGTGACTGAACAAGTTTAATAGTATCCATCAAAGGATAGATTTTGTTCTGGGGTGAAATTCAATTGCCAAAATAGCAATACTGTAAATCAGTAGTTTCAGCTGTGGCTGGCCAAGTTTAATAGTGTGCGGCAAAGGATATAGTTTTTTCTGGGGTGAAATTAAATTGCCAAAATAGCAATAACGTAAATCTGTTGTGTCAGCAGTGGCTGGCCAAGTTTAATAGTGTCCGGCAAAGGATAGATAATTTTCTGGGTTGAAATTCAATTGCCAAAATAGCAATACCGTAAATCAGTGGTTTCAGCTGTGGCTGGCCAAGTTTTATGGTGTCCGGCAAAGGATAGATTTTGTTCTGGGGTGAAATTCTATTGCCAAAATAGCAATCTCCTAAATCTGTTGTCCCAGCAGTGGCTGGCCAAGTTTAATAGTGTCCGGCAAAGGATATATTTTGTTCTGGGGTGAAATTCAATTGCCAAAATAGCAATACCGGAAATCAGTGCTTTCAACTGTGGCTGGCCAAGTTGAATAGTGTCCGGTAAAGGATAGATTTTTTTTCTGTGGTTAAAGTCAATTGCCAAAATAGCAATCCCCTAAATCAGTGGTTTCAGGTGTGGCTGGCCAAGTTTAATAATGTCCGGCAAAGGATAGATTTTGTTTTGGGGTGAAATTCTATTGCCAAAATAACAATCCCCTAAATCTGGTGTCCCAGCAGTGGCTGGCCAAGTTTAGTAATGTCTGGCAAAGGATAGATTTTTTTCTGGGGTGAAATGTAATTGCCAAAATAGCAATCCCCTAAATCTGGTGTCCCACCAGTGGCTGGCCAAGTTTAATAGTGTTCGGCAAAGGATATATTTTGTTCTGGGGTTAAATTCAGTTGCAAAAATAGCAATTCCGCAAATCTGGTGTTCCAGCTGTGGCTGGCCAAGTGTAATACTGTCCGTCAAAGGATAAATTTTTTTCTGGGGTTAAATTCAGTTGCCATAATACCAATCCCCTAAATCAGTGGTTTCAGCTGTTGCTGGCCAAGTGTAATACTGTCCATCAAAGGATAGATTTTTTTCTGGGGTGAAATTTTATTGCCAAAATACCAATCTCCTAAATCTGGGATATATGTCGTTTAATCATTTGTTGTCTTGGTGGGAGATATTAAACTCTTTTTACTGTCTAATGACCGCCCCATTATCTGGGTGTCAGGGGCCTAAATTTCACGTACTTGCTTGCTGTCTTAGTGGCAGACATTTAACACTTTTTACTGTCTAATGACCGCCCCATTGTCTGGGTGTCAGGGGCCTATATGTCGTTTAATCATTTGTTGTCTTGGTGTGAGATATTAAACTCTTATTACTGTCTAAAGACCGCCCCATTGTCTGGGTGTCAGTTGCCTATATTTCATTTAATTGCTTGCTGTCTGGGTGAGAGACATTAAACTCTTTTTACTGTCAAATGACCTCTCCTCTGTCTGGGTGTCAGGGGCCTACATAAATGATAATGGCCTGTTCTATTGCATGTTGACCTGGGGCCTGTGTTGCTGTTACGGGACCGCTCTCCTCTTTGCGGGTGCCATGGCCCTGAGTCTGTGAATGAGGCCTGTGGCACTGCAGACAGACATGAATCCTTTTTGGCTGTGATGAGAACTTCAACTCCCATAGCATTCCCACCTGATGCCACCCCACCTCCTCCTCCTCCAAGTTGCCAATTGATATTGGTTAATTTTTATTTATTTTATTTTATTTTAAGTCATTTCCCTATCCACATTTGTTTGCAAGGGATTTACCTACATTTTGCTGCCTTTTGCAGCCCTCTAGCCCTTTCCTGGGCTATTTTACAGTCTTTTTAGTGCCCAAAAGTTCGGGTCCCCATTGACTTCTCGAACCCGAACATCCAGGTGTTCGCTCAACTCTACTCCCTACCCCACACTTGCTGGATTCACTTAGGTGTCTACACATAGAAGAACCCAATATGTGTGACAGGGTAGAGAGCCTAGACCAGATGTGTAGCAGTGTAAAGCCGCTGCAGGCCAAGCTTGACACAGCAAGTGGGAAGGTACCAAACGGTTAATATAATGAGGCTGGGAACAGGAGTGGATGCGGATGGCCCACCATGGTGTCATGGAGCATAATAAATATAATATTTGTGTTTTTACCTAAATTAATAAAATTTTGAAGAAATTTTACTTCAAGTTTTGTTTAATATATGTTTTTTCCATTACAGCTGAGGTGAATTTTAAGGTTCAATTTGATTGGCTGTTGGTTGCCTACCTGTTGTTGAGGCACCTGTAATCTTCCAGTTTTTGATTGGTGGTTCGCCTTTTCTGGGGCGGGAAAGTGGGGTACTTATAGGGGATCCCAGCAGGTACCGAGCTTGTCTGCCGTGGAACATAGAAGAAAGAAGATGTCGTCCCGCCCTAGTTTTAAAAGTTGTGGTCCTGGATTAGTGGGGGGTTAGTCACCCGGCTTTGCTGGGGGGACATTGGTTTTTATTAATGAGTATTTTCAGTATTTATTTATTGAGTGATGAATTATTCAAAAGTTTGGTAATTATTATATAATGTAACCCCTTAATAAAGGACCACTGCCATTATTCACCATATAGTTGTTGGTATTTATTTTTAGATAATTTTTAGGAATGTGTAAGTATTGCTTGTATGACACCATGGCATGGTGTGTGTGAGAAGTGTGTGCTGTTTGCTTATACACCACAGGAGCAGGAAGAGCAGAAGTGGGATGATGTCTCCTGAGTGCTGATAATACACGAGCTGCAGGGAGCAGCTGCAGTGTATGTGACCCTGGGATAAATCTTGTGTATAATATACTGTACGTATATTATACTGTATATGTACATTATTATTATTATTATTATTATTTATTTTTAGAGCGCCATTCATTCCATAGCGCTGTACATATCATAAGCGGTGCACATACATAATACAGGCAATTGCCTTAAGCATGAACGAGACAAGTTACAGACTGGTACAGGAGGATAGAGGGCCCTGCCCGTGAGGGCTTACAATCTACATGGTATGGGGGATGGAGACAGTAGGCGAGGGTGAAGCTGGTCATGGCGGTATAGAAGCAGCAGTGTCACTGGTCGTAGGCTTGTCTGAAGAGGTGGGTTTTCAGGTTGCTTTTGAAGGATTCCACTGTAGGTGAGAGTCTGATATGTTGGGGTAGCGAGTTCCAGAGTATAGGGGATGCACGGGAGAAATCCTGGAGGCGAGTGTGGGAAGAGGTGATAAGAGGAGAGGAGAGAAGGAGGTCCTGTGAGGATCGAAGATTGCGTGTGGGGATGTATCGGGAAAGTAGCTCAGAGATGTAGGGAGGGGACCGATTGTGGATGGCCTTGTATGTGTGGGTTAGTATTTTAAACTGAATTCGCTGGGCAATGGGGAGCCAGTGCAGGGACTGGCAGAGGGAGATGCAGAGGAGTAACGGGGGAGAGATGGATTAGTCGGGCAGCAGAGTTGAGGATAGATTGTAGGGGTGCGAGAGAGCTAGATGGAAGGCCACAGAGGAGAATGTTGCAGTAGTCTAGGCGGGAGATGATGAGGGAATGTATAAGCATTTTTGCCGATTCAAAGTTGAGGAAAGGGCGGATGCGGGAGATGTTTTGAGTTGGAAACGGCAGGTGGTGGAAAGGGCTTGGATGTGTGGTCGGAAGGAGAGGGCAGAATCCAAGGTCACTCCAAGGCAGCGGACTTGGTTGACCGGGAGAGTGTGCAGTCATTGATTGTGATAGATAGGTCGGTTGGGGGAGTGAGCAAGATGGGGAAAGATGATGAATTCTGTTTTATCCATATTAAGTTTTAGAAAGCGAGAGGAGAAGAAGGAGGATATGCGAGATAGGCATTGTGGGATTCTGGATAGTAAGGTGGTGATGTCTGGACCAGAGAGGTAGATTTGTGTGTCATCAGCATAAAAGTGATACTGGAAACCATGGGACTCTATAAGCTGTCCCAGGCCGAAGGTGTAGATAGAGAAGAGCAGGGGTCCTAGGACGGAGCCTTGTGGGACACCAACAGAGAGGGAGTGAGGCGAGGAGGTGGCGTGAGAGTGGGAGACACTAAATGTCCGGTCTGTGAGGTATGATGTGATCCAAGAGAGGGCCAGGTCAGTGATGCCAAGAGATGAGAGAGTTTGTAACAGAAGGGAGTGGTCGACAGTGTCAAAGGCAGAGGACAAGTCAAGGAGAAGGAGGACAGAGTAATATTTTTTTGTTTTGGCAAGTAGTAGGTCATTGGTGACTTTGGTGAGGGCAGTCTCGGTTGAGTGATGGGGTCGGAAGCCAGATTGTAGCCGGTCAAAGAGGGAGCAGGAGGAGAGGTGAGAGGACAGTTCAGAATGGACATGTTGCTCAAGTAGCTTTGAGGCATATGGAAGAAGTGATATGGGGCGATAACTGGACAAACAAGATGGGTCAAGTGATGGCTTTTTGAGGAGGGGTGTAATGTAATAATGTGCATACTTTGTATTATCAGACCATTATACACACATTGTTGTACATGTACTATACATGTAGCGAAGTCTGTACTCAAACCTCACAACCGTCCTGGTTCTGGTGGGACAGTCACAGATTTCGGTTACATTCAGGGCTGTAACTCTATACTCAGCACGCAGATACAGGTGAAGCAGGGAGTCATCAGACCCCGCTTCACCATTCCCTGGCCTGTGCTCTCCCAGCAGCAGGCACGATATAATGACGTCATCGCACCTGCTGCAATCTGTAGGAGAGTGCACGGACGACGGACCATATGCTTTGTTTTTCGTGGGGTAAGGCTAGGGTACTTTGGCTTTTTTTTTTATAAAGCTACAGGGGCAGCACAACTGTAAGGGGGTCACTAAGGAAACATCACAACTGTAAGTGGAGTGTAGTGACCAGGTTTGGGGTGGCCCCAAAGTTTTAGGCATGGCTTTGTGTAAAAAGTTTTGCCGCGCACCACCGATCTTACCTCTCCTTAAGCTTTTCAAAAATTGGGAGGTATTTGTGCTGTATATTATAAGACCTTTATATTACACATATTACTGGACATAGACGAGTAGTGAAGCCCCTATTTTGTATTATCAGATCTTGAGATTATAAAATACACTGCTGGAAAATGAAAAAGAACACATGGAAAACAATGCGACTGAGCAAAGAGTGGAAAATTATAAAAGTGGGGGTACTACAATTGTATATAGTCATGTATATATTATTATGTATTGTTTTCCTATTGTATATTTGGCTTTGTTCCAGTTAATGATATGGATGGCAAGGGTTAGCAAGAAACATGGCTAACTACTCTGCTCCTTCCCTCTTGGTAGGAGGGGGCTGTTCCTGCTTCCTACCAGGAAAGGGGGTTTGTGTCCAGAGAAGCACAATGCAGAGCTTCTGCTCCCAAATAGGGTTCTCTACAGAGATCAACTACTCCAAGCCTCAAGTAAAGCCTTGAGAAGCCAGACAGTGGAGTGAACTGCTATAACCTGCATCTCCAGTCACTGCTACTAGGTGAGGAACTACAGCAAAGACACCTATCACCCAGAAGGTTACTAGGCCAGTACAACTTAAGTGCTATATTGCCGTCATCCAACCTGCCTCCATCATCCTTACTAGTACCAGAGATGATTAGCACTTAAAATCTGTTGCTACTTAATATATTTGAAGTTCTATGTTGCACTTAGTGAAAAGATTTCCACTGTACCAATTCCTAGGGAGCAACGGCCCGAGGGAGTACACCGTGACAAAACATTTCATCAGTGCCACTACCACTCCCATCCAGCATCTGTATAACCATTACCATGCTAGGGTGGCAGCCTGTGTCGCAGGAAGAAAAGATGCCACCCAGGATTATTGTGACACTGCCACAACATATATCGTGCTGAAGAACCCAAAATTAAGGTCTCATGCACACGGCTGTTGCCCGGCCGTGGCTGTGTTGTGGCCCGCGGGTCCACAATATGCGGGCACCAGCCGTGTGCTCTCCGCATTAAGGATTCACTTGAATGGGTCTGTAATCAGGAGCTGCCGTTGGAACGGAGGCACGGAACCCACGGAAGCACTACAGAGCACTTCCGTGGTGTTTCTGTCCATGCCTCCACATCGCAAAAATATGGAACATGTTCTATTTTTTTGCGATGCGGACAGATCACAAACCCATTCAAGTTCAATAGGTCTCGATCCATCCCAGCCGCCGCACGGACATTGCCCGTGCATTGGGGACCGCAATTAAATTGCTGTCCCCAATGCACAGAACCGGCCGCACTACGACCTAAGGCTGCACAGACCTTGGTTGTGTGAATATTCACCAAGTTTATACTTTGTCAGTCTCAGCTCAATCGCTTTCCAGGTTTCGTTTTATTTTTTCTTTAATATATTTCTGCTGTATTTTTGAAGGTTGAGCTGTAGTTTTTATTGGTACCATTTTCGGGTACATACGAGTTTTTGATCACTTTTTATTAAGCTTTTTTGGAGGGGCGAAGGCCATTTTTTCTGTTATGGCATTCACTGTGCAGATAAACTATACCAAGCATGATTTGTATTGCTTATTTTCATATGTAAAACTGAGAAAGGTGGGTGATTTGTTTTATATTTCAAAAGTTAGCATTTTTCTTACTATAATTTTTGGTCCCCTTATGAGTTTTGAGCATGCCATCTTCTGATGCTTGTATCATAGACTGCAATAGAATACAATTGAAGTCTATGCAATTTTTACAGGCTGCAAATTAAGCCATGCCACAAGCAAACCTTAAAGGGCACCTGTCAGCAGATTTGTACCTATGAAACTGGCTGACCTGCTGTATGTGTATAACACCCCAGAGTGGTGTTACCACTTCTGCACCTTGCTACTGTTTTATTGGTCTAACCTCATGTCATCTTATGTATTTATTCCAGGTCCTCCACACTGTGCAATTCTAATGGTATGTAACTGTTCAAATATAATGTGCCTGGTTGGCAGCAAACACGGCAAAGCTATAGTTAGAGAGAATGGAACTTGCCATTCCATTCTAACGCCCCCTGGAGAGAGGTGAGTGAGCCCTACTTCCTGCAGGAACGGTGGGGCAGAAGTTCTAGTAAGTCTAGCTTACCCCCAGCTAGAGGAAGGGTGTACAGGGGCACATCTCTGCTGGACGAGCCCACGCCAGACAGAGCACCCTAAGTTCTGCTGGCCATGGAAGCCAAAGCTTGAAGTCTCAGGAGCCGTGAGGAAAGACTACAAAATGAAGTGCAGCATACAGAAGAAGCTGACTTATACAGCCTGGCTGTCAGTACAGCAGAGTCAGAGATAAACACATATAGCAGAGTGGAGTTTGCCTGCCAGTTTCATGCTAAAGCCTGCTAGAACCAAGACAAAGCCTGTAAACCATTTTGGAGAGCGTTTATGCAAATGTAGTGTCCCACATATGTATGGTCCACTCCAAATTGTTATTTACATTATGATGTCATTTTGCACTATTCCTTCGTCTTTGCTGCTAAATCCATATTTAAGGCTGGTAACATGCACTGCACATTTTCACCACTAGAGGTCTCTATCACACCAGTTATATACTGTTTTTACAGGAAGTTAGAGTTAGTTAAAGGTTAGGAGATTAGGAGTTAGGAAGAAGGAGAGGAGACAGGCTTGTCTCTGCCCTCCTGGGCCTAGCCCAGGGTAACCAATTCATTTCAACCATTGAGTCCGGGATTAGGACTATATGATCTTACACTGTAGATTACCCTTTCGGGGTACCAAGTGGATTATTACTCTGAAGACCACAACCTGTACAAATAATGAAGCAGAGTGTTTGCCTGCCATGAGGAAGATCGCCCTGGGGTTGTTGGATTACTGAACTAAAGAGTACTAACAAAGGAAGATAACTGCCATTTATCAGTCTTTAGTCACCTTTGCATCAGGTGGAGAGATTCTAAGCTACAAGCTGCCCACCATAATTCAGGACAGAAAGGCCATCTGTCAGAATACTTGTTTACAGAGGATTCATACTACTATTACAAGGTTGAGTGAACAGATCCACATCAGAAACTAAGTACAAGTAAGCACGCTTCCCCTACAAAAGTGAGCTGGAGCTAACCTATATACTTCACCTGAAGAAGCCTGCTAATTTGGATTTGCAGCATTACTATTTTTGCCATCTGTATGAAAGACAAAGTGATGAGATTGGATGCCTTACTACATTTGATAAGTAAAGTTCCTGTTTGGTTTAACCACTGCCTCACTCCTCATTCTTCTGCTCCATCTCTTAATTGCACCTTACAGTGCAGGCGTCACAAACACAGGGGCCCAGCCACCAAAGTACCCGAAATACCAAGTACCATCAAGGGCACCTCAAACAACATCTGGCTGGTGTTCCCTGCAACCGAGAGTGCCCAGGAGGATTTCTTGCTGTCTTCCCATCCACTGCACGCCGGCCCCAAGGGACAGCTTAACTGTGAGTACTACTATCCTCGGCACCTCATCACTAGTACACTTAGGCACATCATAACCTAGGCTAGGGTATCCGATCGCTGCACAAATTACAGCTGCCATTGAACTTCATCTATAGATCTGGCTCAATTTATTGCTTTGGAGCCAAAGCCTGGGGTCTAGTCGTATCAAGGTATAAGCAATGTGACACACATAAAGAGACATTTTAGATCGCACTATACCACTCGGCATTCCTACACATGGGTCACATTATAGAGGGCCCTAGGGGAGGCGCCCGTTACATGTGCACTTGGCAGCTGAAGGCATCTGTGTTGGTCCCATGTTCATATGTGTCACATTGCTGAGAAAAATGATTTTTAATATATGCAAATGAGCCTCTAGGAGCAACAGGGGTGTTGCCATTACACCTAGAGGTTCTTCTCTCTGCAACTGCTGGAACCTCTTCATGTTAGGACCAGGCAGTGAAAATGTCAATACCAGGCCCTGTCAATAAAGTACAGAGGGTGTGGCAGCTGCTGCTAGAGCAGAGCCTCTAGGTGTAGAGGCTCATTTGCATATACTAAAACATAATTTTTCTCAGCAATGCCGGCACATATAAATATGGGACCAATACAGATGCCTCCAGCTGCCAATGGCACATGTAACAGGTCAATCAGTTTCATAGGTACAAATCTGCTGATATGAATTTTAACAGGCAGTTTACTGTGGCAGACCTGGGAGCCTTCCCAAGACCCCAGGCTGTCATAGCAAACGATCATTGCCCCACAATTTCACCACTGGGTTCCGATTAGAGTACAGGACAGATGGAGCTTGGCATCAGAGTAGCCCTAATCCTGGTCATCGTGCCCTGGTGTCAGCTTAATAACACAGCCAGAGAGGCTGCTCCATACACCACACATACGCATCTGAGGTCATGAAACAGTTAAATTAATGTCCGTCACCTGTAAAAACTGCATAGGCAATTACCATTCTGATTTAACATATTTCACCTGTAAAACAAAATGGTAAAAGGCCTGTGTTTTTTGCAATTAAAAATCACACACAAACCATGTGCAAACTCTGCCTTAGAAAGCAACTGATATAACTGTGAACCCTGCGGTTATGGCTTATGAAATGAAAAGAGGAAACGAAATGAAAAAAAAAAACAAGCAAGGTGTCTATAGATATCAAGACTATTGCACAAGTAGTTACAGTGAAATCTCCACCTTTGGACCACTACTTAATAGTCACCGTTACTCTATTCATATGTATAATTTTTATTGGTATATATTTTATTAACTTTTGTATGTATTGTTGCTACTCTCTAATGCACTACAGTGGACTAATTGTGATACACTCAATATTGATTTGTCACTGATGAGAAAATATACGCATATGATGTGCGGGACAGTATATGATATATGATCCAATCCAGGTTTTCTTTCTCTCTTACCACCGCAAGACGGAAACGGAATCTATAAATAAGTTGAGAATATGCGGGGATCTTCACCACTGAGGAAGGGACATGTTAGTCCCGAAACGCGTTTGGTAAGAAGACCCCGCAAACTATAATAAGGAGCGCTCCGAAGGAATATTGTTAATCCTCCAGTAAGCGGTATTATTCTCCGGAACATCGCAAGTCCGTACAAACTCTTCGGCACAGCTATTCTTCGGCACACTGCAAGCCCGCACAGCTACACTACATGAGGTAAGACAGTCCACGCGCTGACACCACGTGGGACGCCAGTGGATGCAACGGCTGCCGGCAACCTCAAGAAGATAAGGTACTGAAATGAATGACAATACACTATAGCATATAGTATCAAGAACCTAATCCAGGAGGGGCATTTTTTATCGCAGTGTTGCTATACAGCATAATTGAGCCGGAATACCGCAGACATTGTGGACGTTGATGGCGTCCCGTATCTAACTTCAGATTGAAGTAGTGGCGTGGACGTTGATAAATTGGGTCGCACAGACTGAATTGTTGGGACCCGATCTAAAGGATTGACTAGTGATTTGAATATGAACTAAGTAGATTGGAGACAATTCAAACTTATAGCCGCACAGTATACTGGGAAGAACGGAGGATCTACACGCTAATCAGTGGACTCAATGTGTGTATATGCCCTGATATGGGATGGTGGCATAGTAGACTAGATTTATACAGTCACCATTAAATCACCGCACCAATCAGGGTTCAACAGAATTTATAACGGTGCAGTTTATTCAATGTGGTTACTTTTAATGTTGTTCAGATATGATGTGGTGAAATGATGGACTAGGGATTTACGGTCATCATTAAACACCACACCAGCAAGAACAAGATTATTAATTTGTGTATAACCTTGTGACTACTAGTTGATATATTATTTTGTTACTTTTTTATCTCTTATTTTTAAATCAAATTTTTTAATAAAGTGTATCATTTTTATATAAAAATATCATACTTCATCCTCTATATGGTCCAATGTAAGGTGTGCTCGTCCTAATATTATACATTTGGATATTTATTTATTTCTAGAAGGGGTTGGGTGAGACCCAATAGGACTAGTAGCACCCGGCATTAATCCACCCGAAGTGAGCCACCCAAATACAAGCTTAAAGTACGTTGAAAAAAAAAAACAGCTGCAATCCGAAGTCCAAACTAGGTCGCATTCTTAAAGTGATAGCACATGCTGGTGTGACAGTAAAGGGGACGTAGTGCTAAATTGGCATTGAGGGGTGAGGACTAGAGATGAGCGAATTTCCACTAATGAAATTCGTTCTCACTTTGTTTACCACGGACCATAACACAATTCCATTACAGGCATTCCGTTATTCATTCCGTTATAATAGAAGTCTGTGGGCTGAAAAACGGATCCTGTTTCCGTTATGCAGACGAGGACTCAGAATCAGGAGAGGACTTCCCTGCATAACGGAAACGGGACGGATCCGTTTTGCAGCCCATAGACTTCTATTATGGCGAAATGAATAAAGTAATACCTCTAAAGGCATTACTTTATACATTCCGTCATAGAATTGTGTTATGGTCTGTGGTAATGGAATCCATAATGCAATTCACCTTTTACCACCAAACAAAGCGTGAACGACTTTCAAAATATGAAAATTCGCTCAGCTCTAGTGAGGACCCTTCATTCTAAATATCAGTAGGGGTCCCAGCGGGCACTGTCCTCCTGCAGAACATTGCATCCCTAGGATGAGAGGGCACCCAGAGTCCCTACAGTGCATTGTATCCCAGGGCACCCAGGATTCCCAGTCTCTGCAGAGCATTGCATCCCAGTGTACCCAAAGTTCCCAGTCCCTGCAGAGCATTGCATTCCACTGCACCCAGAGTTCCCAGTTTCTGCAGAGTATTGCATCCCAGTGCACCCCGGATTCCCAGTCTCTGCAGAGCATTGCATCCAAGTGTACCCAAAGTTCCCAGTCTATGCAGAGCATTGTATCCAGTCCCTGCAGTGTTGCATCCCTGTGCACCTAGAGTTCCTAGTCCCTGTGGAGCATTGCCTCCCAGTGCACCCAGTCCCTGCAGAGCATTGCATCCCAATGTACCCAAAGTTCCCAGTCTCTGCAGAGCATTGCATCCCAGTGCACCCAGAGTTCCCAGTCCCTGCAGAGCGTTGCTGCTG